>CAJNJA010011942.1:8090-23897 GCA_905231915.1 Symbiodinium necroappetens | reverse complement strand
GGTTTAGGGTTTGAATTTGGGGCTTAGGGTTGAAGGGGATTGGGGTTTAGGGAATTAGGATTTAGGATTGGGGATTGCAAGGATTTTACGGGTTTTTAGTAGTAGTGTCTTGCCTTTCAGTTCGTGTCTTCGGCGCTTCAATGCTCTGATCTGAGCACTCAGTGGCCTTGATTCCTGTAATGTTACAGACGGCTCATGTAGATTACCATAAAGGTAGCTGCAGTAGGTCGACGAAAGGGATGCCCCATAACATGGCCCAAGGCCCTTCTTTCCACATCAACCTAGGTCGGTTGAGGGCTTGGGGTTGCGGGTTTACATGGACCCCAAACACATGCAAACCAATAGCCTTTCATGCATCTCGGGCCATTATGTTACTTACTTTTGGGGGTTAGGTAGGGTTTACCCTGCTATATCAACATCAGTATCGAAGCCCTAAACCCGAAGGCGCTGCCCCAGCTTCACATTAGACCGAACATGCCAGAGAAGTTAGCGTTGGCTCGATTGGCAAATGTTGTGCCGAAGGCGGCCTCTGCAGCCTCATGTCGTTTTGTGTTTATATTATATATATATATATCTGTTTTTTTTCTGTGCACTTCCTTGAACTTTTTTTTGTGGGGACTTTGCTTCCCGTCCATTAACAATGCACCCTACTGCCTCGCTGTTTTTTATTACAACCGGGCCTGTTGTTGTGGCCTCTGGCCTCAAGCCCAAACCACAAAAAGCCAAGGACCTTCCGATAGCATTTTCTACGGATAAATTGTCCCTTAAACCCTAAACCCAAAACCCCCTTAAACCCTCAACCCTAAATCCTCAACCCTGCATGCCCTAGGTCCTAGACCCGACATAGGAAGTCAACAACTCTCAACCCTAACCCTGAGAGATCCTAGGGTTTAGGGTTTAGGGTTTAGGGGTTAGGGGTTAAAGATCCCTTTTAGTAACTTATAGATGGCATTCAGTTGAAGGGCCTCTTAGACCCGTAGCCAAAGGAAAAGAGATGCTTGTGGCCTCAAAGGCTTCTTAGCCAGCATCTCTAGACCCCAAGCCTTGTTAGCCTTGTTATTGATATTATTACTGTTCTTGTTGTTATTCTTACTAGTGCTATTATGATTGCGATTATCACTATTATTACTATAATTGTGAATACTGCTGTTCTTCTAAACCCTCAAGCCTTAAAAGCCCTAAACCCTGAGCCCATTACCCCCCCGAAGCCCTTCAACCCCACAGCATGTATGGGCCCAAAAAATCCCGAAGCGTCTTTTTGCCAGCGACTCCCAAACCCCTTAGGTTAAGGAAGATGCCTTATAGAATATAAGAGGAACCCTATTAATAAGGTTTAAGGAAAATTCCTTAATTGAGGGGTTTTTGGAGCCTCTGGGAAACCCCTAAACCCTAAACCCTTTCCGGGTTTTTGGAGTCTCTGGGTAGACAGGCTGGGAATCCTTTTAAGGAACCCTTAAAGGAACCCAAATCGAGGGGTTTTGGAGTCTCTGGGTAGCCCCTAAACCCTAAACCCCTAAACCCCTAAACCCTAAACCCCTAAACCCTAAACCCTAAACCCTAAAGGAACCCCTTAAAGGTACCCAAATCGAGGGGTTTTTGGAGAGTCTCTGGGGTAGCCAGGCTTCTTGGCCTACATCTTTCAGGCCGGCCTGCCGGGCTCAGTCTTTCGGGGCTTGGGGTTTGGGGTTTCGGGGTTTCGGATTTTAGGGTTTAGGGGTTTTAGGGTTTTAGGGTTTTAGGGTTTAGGGTTTACGCCGTTTGTGCTTCGCATTTAGGGTTTTTGCAGGGTTTAAGGCTTTCAAGGGTTCAGGCTTACATAGGGTTCGCGGTTTGTACGGCTTAGGGCTTACACAGGCTTTGGGGTTTACAGGGTTTAGGTTTCCAGGTTTAGTAAGGGCTAAGGTCTTAGGGGTTTAGAGGGCTTGGGGCGAATGTTTGCCGCTCTTTCTTTAGAGTTTAGGGCATGGGGCCTAGGTTTAGCGCTCGCGTGTTTTCTGTCTTCGGGTTCTGGGGTCAAGGTTGAGCTGCACGGTTGAGGGTTTAGGGTTTAGGGTTTTGGATGCGCTTGGGAGGCTTTTTGTTGAGGGTCTTGAGCGTGAGGTTTTTGGCTGAGGTGGGGTTTCAGGGTTTAGGCCCTTTAGGGTTTATAGGGTTTATAGTTTAAAACCCTAAACCCTAAACCTTATCTGAAAGCTTCCTGGGTTCTCTTTGCCCCTTTCCTTTCAACCGAGGCGGCTAGGGTTCTGAAGGGACCCCCCCGGGGCCCGGGGGCTGCAAGTGGATTTGCTAAACATGTCAAGAGTCGTCTACTCACCCTGCAAGGACGCTAAACCCTAAACCCTAAACCCGATCAGAAAGCTTCATGGGTTCTCTTAAACCCTAAACCCTGGACCCTCAATTAAATACCAGCCCCGGCTCTGAACCTTGAACTCGAACAAAGCCCCACGCAGCTTCGCCCACCTTCGTCCCTCGATACTGAATGAAGCCTGTGATCAGACTGGCCTTTGACAGTTTAGGGCTGAAAGTTTAGGGTTTAGGGACGTGTTTTACCGTTGTTTCGCACTCCGGCACTCGCGACCCTAGGTGCTTCCAGAACCCACTACACCCGCAGAATCGTGCAGAAGTTGTTGAGTCCTTCTATGCTCGTTAGGCGTCGACCTCAAGCAAGTGAAACCCCCATGTAAACCCTAAACCCCAAATCCTAAACTTTAGGATTTAGGGTTTAAGGCTTGGGGTTTAGAATCCTAAACCCTATAAGCCCCCATTAAGTGCTCAGATCGTTTGGCGATACCCTGCTCTGGTGAACCGCGGGCGTGGCTTGAAGCTGCTTACGCAGCACCCTGGCAGAAGCCACGGTTTAGGGTTTAGGGTTGAGGATATAGAAGTCTGACGCAGTCTGAAAACAGCCAAGTCGTTGGATGTTGTTCGTTGCATTGCTTGTGTCTGTTAAATTAACCACAGCTCAGGGACCTTTTTTAAATTTTGGAAACAAATCCTATCTGACGGCCAAGGTATCTGAAACCCTAACCCTACACCAGGGCGGGGCTTAGGGATAACTGCCTCTGTTGCATGGAGGATTTGAGGTCTCAGGTTTTGGGGTGCTCCTATTCCATCCCTGAGCCATAAATAGTAAACCCTAACCCTCAACCCCTAAACCCCCACCTCTAAACCCCTAAACCCTAAACCTTAAACCCCTAAATCCCCTAAGCCCTAAACCCTAATCCCTCACTGTTCTAAGTCCCCTACATGAGCGGCCTGATTACACCTCGGTTTGAGTCTCTCAGCCCACAGCAGAACCCTACAGTGCTGCTACGCTAGACCGGGGAATTGGGGCAGGCTTCACGGGTCAGGAAACCCAGAGACTCCCAAACCCCTTCATTAAGGAACATACCTTAAGTCTTATTAGCGTTCCGATTATGATTTAAGGTACATTCCTTAAGTATGGGGTTTTGGAGTCTCTGGGTATCTGTAATAAGAATATAGGGGCTGAAAAAAAATGACCAATCGATCTTGGGGTATCTTATGAGAAGTAAAGTATCATATAGCCCCAAACTGGGGTTCAAGTTTAGGGCTTTAGGGTTTTAGGGCTTTAGGGGTTTAGGGTTTGTTGAGGGTTTTAGGGAATATGCGGGATCCAAAGCTACATATCGGGCTAGAGCATACTCAGCAACCGCGTCTGTATCGCGTAGGTTCCGTAACGGTTTGAATATCGTGGTAGCTCCGTCCCTTTGGGTTCCTCAATCTATTTACCATGTAAGTCCCTGCCCAAACGAAATTATCAGGGTTTAGGGCTTAGGGTTTAGAGTCTAGGGTTTTAGGGTTCTAGGCATTCTAGGGTTTAGGGTTTAAGGCTTAGGGTCTAGCGTTTAGGGTTGAGGGCTTCAGAGCTTCAGGCTCCTATATGTGAAGCAGGTACCGGTTCCTCTTCCAACGCTTCGGCAACCACGCCTACTATTGGGGCCACACGGCTGATATGTGTCAGGGTGGAGACGCTAGGGCTTGGCGTTTAGGCGGTTTAAGGGTTTAAGGGTTTAGGGTTTTAGGGTTTTAGGGTTTAGGGTTGTTGGGTTACTAAGGGTTTAGGGTTGTTGGGTCGGGAATTGAGAACTGGAAATCTCATTTCCATAGATCTAAACGACTCGACTTCGTCATAGTAGCCAACAATACAAAGCGACCTGCGTCCCAAGCGCCAGATCCATAACTCGCTGCTTGCTACGGAGTTTAGGGTTCAACGTTCCCTAAGCCTTTAACCCTAGATGCCAGCTACCCAAGAAGCCTGTGACCCATTCGGAGTCATGAAGGTTGAATCAATGAAAAAACTTGGCCGTATACAGGGGCTAAAGACAGCTGTTGCTCTAAAGGTAGCTGTGCGTGAAGGTCTCTATAGATCGGTCTCATGCGCACAAGCACCATGCATGCTTTCGTGCCATGATGCGCCATGGCGATATATACCTATAGATAGATAGATAGATAGATAGATAGACAGATAGATAGATAGGTAGATAGATAGATAGTTAGATCGATAGATAGATAGAGGGTTAAAGATAGGAAGGTAGATCGATAGAGAGAGATAGTATGGGAGAACCGTCGATCGAGTCTCTATATGCTTTGCAATCATGCCAACGCACGCACATGTAAGTGCGTGCATTCCTGCCCTTCATGCATGCATGCATGCACGCATGCATACACATGACCTACGCACAGGCCCAACATGTTGTCCTGCATCCACAAGCATACATGCATACATACATTAATTACATTCATTCATTCGTTCATTCATTCATATCTCCCTACAGGTGTAGGGAAGAGTGGCTTGAATTCCCGTCTTCTCGGCTCGAGCTGGGGCAATTTCCTGCATCGCAATAGCACCTTCACCAGGTAAGACTCAGGAAGAAAGCATGGCCCGCTCCGTGATGTTGACCGCCGCAGTGCTGCTGTGCTCGGGTGCTCTTTTCAGTGCCTTGGTGCAAAGCAACTACCCTAAGGTCCGAAACTCTGGTGAAACTGAAGCTCGAAAGCGTATGATAGTACATTGTAGCATGTCTTAGGTATAGCTAGAGTACAATATTAGTTACTATGCTATAGTATATTATTTGGGGTGGGTCCTTCCAGGTGCCTTCGTGCCAGCTGCGCGTCCAGTCACATCGACGCCGACTGTGTCAGGAACGACCGTCGCCGTGAGCACGGCCCTGCTTGCCCCGCAGGACCTTCGTGCTTATGGTTTGTGGTTTGGGGTTCGTGTCTAGGGCCGATTTACCGTTCCCGGTTTTGGGGCTTTGGGCGGGGTAAGGGTTTATTCTAGGGTTTAAGGGTGTCTGAATGCTGCACCAGCAGATGCTACAGGGAAGCCAGCCTATGAAGTAGGGTTCAGCTGGTTGATTTTCCTTGCGAATGTGTTTCATGTATTGCTCAGTGGTGCGTACGTATGCTTTACTTTACAAAGAGAGAAGTCGGCGTGGCAAGGTAGAATCTTATCATATTATCTCTACCCATACGCTCCATAGTAGTTCCTTTTTCGGATTACCTTATAGAATCCTAAATATAAACCCCCAAAAGGAACTACTATGGAGCATATGGGTAACCCCGAAGCCAAGCTGCCTCCCCAAATTTGAAAACTAAAACGCAGATGCTTAGTCAGTCCGAGCTCCTCAACTGTCCTAAGTCCTAACCCAAAGCGTCCATGCACCTAAGTAGTATATACTTTTGCCTTAAAGTAGTCCCTGTTTGAGTACTTTGGGGCCAAAGTATCTACTGTTTGGGTAAATGGACCCTTAGGATAACTACAAACGTTAAGCCGTATCTTCACCTTCAGACTAAGCCTTATCAAGCCCTTTGGGTGCTATTTTGAGCCTGAGGGCCAGGGCTTGGTGTTTAGGGTTTAGGGTCTAGTGCTAATTAGCACGAGCTGCCTGATCCCAAACCCTTGATTTCTCCTGCTACCTACGATCCACATACCTAAATCCGAAACAGACAAGCTAACCCCTCAGCCACCCGTAAAACTAAGCACTACCCTACAGCGGCCTAAGTCAGTAAGTCGACTGGGTGTTCGACACCATAACCCTAAAGCCTAAACCCTAGACCCTAGACCCTAAACCCTAGACCCTAAACCCGAGACCCTAAACCCTGAACCCTAGACCGTGGGGCATTGTAACCGTATGCCCGAAGATGCCTGAAGCCTAAAACCTGGAAACCCTCCACCTGGAAGCCTTGAGCGCTTTCTAGATCCTTTTTACAGAAGTCCTTCTACCTTAAGGACCAAATGGCCCTTGAAACTGCGGGTCCTACACCCTTGTACTACTGTTGATGATAAAATCCTGCATTGCCCATAATAAGGAATGTACCATAATTCCCATAGTTTAGGGTCCTTAAGTGCAAGATTTATATCATCAACCGTATGAATCCCTATATGGTATATGAACATTAAGCCCTTTTGGGCTTCATTTCGTCTGTAAGGCAGATCCCAAGTTATATAGAAAGAACCCTTATCCATCGGCTCCAAAGTAGTTCCTTTTGTGGCTTTATACTTAGGACTTAGGATCCTACCAGGTAATCCCAAAAAGGAACTACTATGGAGCCTTTGGGTATCTATCTCTATAAAGGAACCTGTGTCGCCCAAAAGGCCGCAGGAGATTCCCGAACAGGAGCTTGTACAGATCCCTCTAAAGGAGCCCTTTTGGATCCCCTTCACCCCTAAACCCTAAACCCAAAGCCCCTAAAGCCCCCTAAAGGCCGCATTCGCGGATGAGGGAGCGGTGTGGATTCCTGCACTCTCCGCCATCGGTGCTGGATTTGCCATCGGCTTGGCCGTCGCTGGGCTTTCCATATAAAAAGGTTTAGGCTTTGGGGTTAAGGGAGCTGTGACTGCGCTTTAAGGGGTTTCGGGTCTAGGAGTTATACTTGGTTTGAGTTTTGGATTGAGGGCCGTGCAGTTGCGGTTGTAGGGTCCATACTTGTGGTTGTAGGATTGGGTTTAGGCTTCCAGACCTTCCTTGAGTTTTGGACCCGCCAGATCCACAGACGATGCCAGCCATGAACCTCGGATACGATTACAGCGATTTGGGATACCTCTCATTTTACCTGGAAAGAGCACCACGAAAGACAGGGCTCGATGATTTCGGAGAGTAATACATGAGAACCTGCAGGCCCTATACATTTCTGATACCCCAAATGCTTCTCACTGCACCCTCATGAGCAGATGTCGTTGTGCGTTCTTTCTTCCTGCCCTTAAGGTTGCCGTCCTGATAAGCAGTGGTCGGTAAGGGGTCTGGTCATGAAGCGCCATGGGCAAACCGTACCGGGGAGATCCAACATCCTAGCATCTGAAGGATTCTACCCTATAACGTGGGATCATTACCTACTCAGTCTCCCGCAGGCCAAACCTCAAAGTACCTAAAAATAGGTCTACATCAAGGCCAACGTATATACTATATGAGACCAACTCAACAAACCTCGCAACCCCCTCCAAAACCGAAACGCTAAAACGCCCTAAGCGCCCAAAAGCCCTAAACCTCTAAACCCTAAACCCCTCTGAACTCGCCATCTCAGGCGATCGGTTCGGGAGTTGGTCAGGGCATTGCATCCGGACGCTGCATTGACGGCATCTCCCGCCAGCCAGAGGCTGGGGAGTGTTAGAAGCAGGAGCCCTTTAAGGGCTCCTTTACGGGTTAATGTAGAGAGGGGTTTAGAGTGCTCAGCATATAGGAGGCTGGAGTGGTGGAGTTTAGGGTTCGGCTGTAGGGGGAACTAGCGTAGGGTTTAGAGTTTAGGATTGCCAGCCGTTGCTTTCAACATACTTTTTTCTCGTGGTTTGTAGGGGTGAGTAGGGTTTTGCCACAGAGTTTAGTATTTCGGCCTGCATGGTTAGAGCACGGTGTTGAGAAGTATTTTACTATGCTTCTACTTGTTAGGAAAACCAAGCCGTAAGCGACCATACTGCCAGATAATTAATTATTCAGGCCCTATATTTGCGGCTTATCATCCGGCCATTATGTGGTTGGGATGACTGGGAGCCTATTTATAAATATGTATATGTATATATATATATATACATACACACACCCTAAACCCTTTAAACTCTAAACCTTGGCTTTGGGGGGCAGTACCCAAGGTTAAAGGATTAAGCTCTCACCGCTGGAGACCTAAACCTCACGTAACCTTATTCCGGTGAGGGTTCGAGGACCCAATAATCGGGTAACGGTTTAGGGTTTAGGGTTCTATATTAGGATCACTATTGAGGGCTCTTAGATGTCTGTATCAAGTTATACATCGTATTCAACTGTTACTGAGTGGGGCATATCCAACGTGAACCCCTTAAACCCCTGCCGTAAGGCTCCTAAGGGTGGCTTGAGCTTTCTAGGGGAGGGTTTCGGCTGTGGCTAGGAATTTGGGATATCACTGCTAGGGTGCAGGAGCCTCGTGGTAAGCCCTAACCCTGAACCCTAAAACCCTACACCCCAAACCCTAAACCCTGAAGCCCTATAAACCCTAAACCACAAAAACTAAACCCAACACCCCCGCTAGATTTTTCCTGTAGCTGTGCCCTAAACCCCGACCCTACGGCGAGGCTTGGACCTAGGGTTTAGGGTTCAGAGTTTAGGGTACAGTACAGGGTTTAGGGTTTAGGGCTCATGGTTTAGGGTTCAGGGTTTAGGGCTTAGGGCTTAACAACATTATTCCAGAGGTTTCCTGAATCAAATTGTAGCAGCATATGCCCCAAAGCCTTATTCGAGTTTTTGTTAAGTTCAGGCGGCGGGTGGAGGGTTTAGGGTTTGGGGTTGTGCATACCAGGAGATAACAGGAAACACAAGGCATGATATAGATTCTGGAGATGTGTTTTGTTCTTTTCCCGGAGAAAGCAGTGAGGGATTTACATTGATATTTGGCCTCTGGTTCTGGCACCATCCTAAGACCATGTAAAACCCGATGCGCCCGATAAAACCTTTACGACACTTCCTGTCCTTTGTAATGCCCTATAGACTTTGTAGACGCTAAACCCTAAACCCCTAACACCTATAAACCCTAAGCTCAAAAGACCCCTTCTGCGATCATGGGTGTGATGTCGGCCACTTTCTGCTGCCCTCACTTGTTGAAGGTGGCCGATGACTTGCGCGGTGTGCTGCTGCTGTCCCTGGCCTTCATGGCACCTTTGCAGCAAGAAGGCATTTGGTTCAGTCTTCTTGGTTGCCGAGTTTGGGGTCTAGTAGCTAAGATGCAGGGAAAGCTGGCAGGACGTGTTGCTAAACCCTAAACCCAAAACCCCAAAACCCTAAACCCTCTGTCTTTCAAAGTTCCAGGAGTCCTTGACCATCTACGGCTTGGTCATTGCCCTGGTGCTTCTCTTCGCCAACCCACTGATCAAGTGATTGGCTTGCTGCTTTGCAGCCGGACAAAGCCCGGCAATAACTGCCGGTCTGCGAATTGTTGGCCCAGGTCTCGTGTTTCAAGTTGTCAAAACTGAAGTTTGGGGCCAGCAGCCCCCAACCACTATGCCCTCAGCCCTAAACCCTCATACTAACATAATCCTTTTTATCATAAACACTACTAGGACCTTTCGAGAACCTTGGGCAAGCTACTTTTCGGTCGGTATAAGGGCGAGAGGGATGCCTCGAAGCTCTCTCTGCCCATGGAGTTCTCCCATTCTGCGGAAAAGAGGCTTCTCTGGTGTGTGGGTGCTTTTAGGTTTGGTGAGACGTTGGGCGCTTTGGGGTGTTTTGGGATTAGGGCGATTAGGGTTTAGTGTTTCGGGGATTTCGGTTTAGGGTTTAGGATTTTCGGGTTTGGGGTTTTAGGGTTCACGCCTTCAGGGAGGTATTGGAGTTTGGGGTTTGGGGTTTGAGTAAGACTTTTTAGGTTCGGAGCCCGGAAACCCCGTGCGCAAAAGTAATTTGACCCCTTTCTAGTTTAAGCGCAGGGTTTCGGGTTTAGATTTCCGGACTTCTGAACCTTCCTCCGGGCTCTACTAAGGCCCAACCTCAACCCCGAAGAATCCACCCCACATAAATGTAGAGCTTAACATGTTAGGGTTTAGGGTTTCGGGTTAAGGGGAGAACATCAATCGGAACGGAACCCGAAAACTGCAGGGTCTTCAGGTAAGCGCCCGTCTTGGTTGATCGAATTTGGAACTGGAGCTAGCTGGAGCCATGCAGTGGGTCAGCATAACTCGCCCTAGAGGTCTAAGCATGTCTATCATGGGACTTAATAAGTAAGGTGATACGTACCTTGTATGTGGTTATAAGTCCCTGTCAGTACAGTTACATATTTCTACCACCAATGATAGTTTACGTAGGCCATATACATAACATATCACAACGGTACATGGGGTCGAGGGGAGCAGCTGTTTTGTCGTAAGGCCCTGACAGCTCCTCGCCACCTTGTTCCTGTCGTCAGATGAGGGCTACAACTCAACCAACCACAGACGGATGCATGAACCCTAGGAGTCCATGCGCTCACATAGTACGTATATACAGATATAGAAATTTATAGATGTAGATATAATTACTTTGGCCTTCATGTAGGCCCTAATAGGTCAATCAGGGCCCAAGTGCATACCATTGGGGCACATGAACCCTTAAACCCTAAACCCAATTGGTACCCTTTGTAAGATAGAGCCCCGTCATGCCCTTAAGGGGACCCTTTAACCTTACTATTTGGGTACCTGGACCCTTCGGGAAAGCTCTTGAGCTACCAGGACCGCAGGCCCAAGCCTCAACCCACATACACAACGAAGCTTTTCTGAAGAGCGAAGCTGCAAGTTAGAACTTCAAGGGTTTAGGGTTAGAGCTTTAGGGTTTAGGGGTTAGGGGTTTGGGCCGTTAGAGTAGATCTGACAAGGAAGGGCCCTAAACCCTAAACTGTGCACCCTAACCCTTACAGATGCTTCTCTTTGAACATATGCAGTCCTAGAGGTCTCATAGCCCGTGACCTTATCAAGGTAATATAGGGGCCTCAATAACTACCTATACTATTTTGGAGGTTTCCCATTAAAATATAGATACCCCGAAACCTTTTTCTAATTGTTAAGGCTCCTACATTACCGCCCAATTAGCTAAGGATTTCTTTTGCTATGGTTTCAATATTCCCTAGGGTTTATGGGGTTTAAGGCTTAAGGTTTAGGGTTTAGGGTATGGTTTGTGGGCATTTCGGGTTCAATTTAGTGAAGGGTAGTCAGGAGGTCTAGGGGATGTTGAAAGATTCGACGTTGTCGGGTGAAGATGCCGCTAGGGTTCTCTATCGCCACCATGTAACTTATTACATGGCTGGAGCCTCCTTAAATCTGAATCCTGCACCCCAAAACCCTGAACCGGACCACACCTTCCGCCTCAAAAAGAAGCGCCGATACACCGCAGGGTAACCTCCAAAGCGGCATATCCCCAAGGGTACATCTACCCTCGTCGTCCACACTTTACCCTGAAAGTAGTAACTTTCTCGGAGAGGCCGTGAGGCTTCACTCTCTCTACATTTTTGGCACATGGACTTTTTCAAAACTTATAGTAAACTTAGTAAACCCTATAGAACCCTGCACAGAACCCTTAAAGGAACTCCTAAAGAAAGCTACATTAATTACCATATGGGTCTGTCAACTTTTGGGTGGTTCCGTTTGTATTCTTGAGGGAAGTATATCCCGAAACGGTTCTAAGCGGGATCATGTACCCAGCGTTTGGGCGAGTTCATGATCCCAGCGTTTTGGGCTGTTCGGTGAAGCAATAGAAATCCACCACCGTCAGTCAAAGAAACTCAATGATATGAGACAAGACTTTTACAACATCAAGCAATATTGAAGATTTCACTTGCGTCTTCTATGGATGATAAAGGATTTGATGGTGTCCAATATGTTCTTCAAATTTCCACCGTAAGTATGCATTTTGTATGTAGCATCCGCTTGCCACTTAAATCATAGAAGATTAGGGTTATGTAGCATGCGTTTCATCATTTGCTTTGTTCACAGCATGTAATTGAAAATTTGTCGTTTGGTACTTAACTAGCATTCCGTATAGGGTTACATATGTTGATGCTGTTTCGTGGGCACTATCTAGTGAGCATTTGATCAAAGATGCAGTCAGTTCTGACCCAACATTACACTAGTATGTACCTACAGATCAGTAATACACTGTTGGTATAGTAACTTCAGATGTAAAAAACATTCCCTGAACTAATCGTCTGATACTTGTTCATTCTTCAATGTCGAATTACCATTATGAGAGATGCCTAGCAACTATTAATGCCATTTGGCAGTTGATACTCATGAATTATTCAATGTCTCATTAGTATGTATGTATATACAAAGCGTTATTGATATTAAGGGCAACATGTAGAAGATAGCTCACCGCAAGTAAACGAAAATATCAGTAGTTGATAGACACCACCGGGCATGCTTTGCATTGTTCAATATCGAGTACCATTGTGAGAGATGCTCAGTAACTATTCATTTCGCGAATTACTCAGCCAATATCTCATGAGTAGATACCGAAACGTGTTGTTAGTATGAGTGCAACATTTAGTAGATAAATCACCACAAGTGAAGGGTACTATCAGTTTTTGACAGATACCGAGCATGCGAGCATGTAAGCAGTCTTTAATGATACGTTAGCGGAACTTCGGGTTACTGCTTAAGTCAAGCTAGTTAGAATTTCAGTCAGACTGAACCGAATATGTGTTTCCCTGCTCTGGGTGATTCGTTTATATTCGAATCAGTTGAGCTTATCATATTTGGATCATGTAGTTGGCATGCTGTGACGTCGTATTTAATGATTACTGTAATCGCATTCTATTGTTATTTCCTTAGTGATTGGCACGTTGTGAATAGCTAGCCGACTGAGTTGGTAGTTAGCTGCTATCTGCTCAGATTGTATTTGCCTGTTTTGACAGAGCATAAATTTACGAGATTACAACAACGCAGGAATTATTTCAATAAAAGTTCCTTCAACACAAAGCTGGTTATTAAATGTTGCGAAAGCTGAATGTTAACAAGTCTATTGCAAATCCTATTTGCGTGCTAGATAACGGCTGGTCATCGGATGCAAAGTGGGCAGTTTACCATAGTTTTTCTGTGTTTGGTGTTTTAGTTTTGATTCTGATTCCCGATCCCCCTGGACCACACACACACATATATATATATATAAATCTCATATAATGCAGAAAGTGCTTGTTGAGGACCGTACCTGGCAGTCAGAAAAGGCCAAAACACTGGGTACGCGATCCCGTCTAAAACTACCGAAACATACCCCCAAAAAAGCGGGGTAGGCGATCCCGCTTAACGCTCCCGAAACATACCCCTTAAACATACCCCTGTGAAAGATGAGTATCATCCCAATCGTCGAACACGCTATTACCGTACATAGGCACATGAACCCTTAGGGTAGTTTGTCCATCGCGGGCAAGGAGGTTTTATGGGCAATCCTTGCCCTCTAACATGGAATCGCAAGCTGGACATGCAACAACCTACTGCTTTACTGGCTATACCCTAATAATCGCTGAGCGGTTAGAGCCCACAAGTATGTGGGTTTGCGGCTACAGGAAAACCTCAATTCAGCCCAAAGGAGCAGGTACAAAGACAAGCCCCCCCAAAAAAATTCCAACATCCCAAAGCCCTCCCAATTCTAAACTAAAACCCTACACCCAAACCCTAAACCCTAAACCCCTAAACCCTAAACCCCTACACCCAAAGCCTCACCCCAGGTCCTTACTTCATCCTCCAGAAGCTGATGGTGGCCCTGGTTCCGATTCTCTTCGCCAATGTGGCTGCCGTGCAGATTGTTCTGCTCTCGCTCATGACGGCACCCTGACTGTTTAGGGTTTAGGGTTTAGCTTTTAGCGTTTAGGGTTTAGGGTTTAGGGCTTTAGACTGTAAGATGTGTCTGTTTGCGCTTGGAGACACACAGGTACATACGCAAGAATACTGAAATTCAATAGTTAGTTAGTCATGTATATATATATGTATGCATACATATTCACGTATGTATGTGTGTACATGTGCGTGGATGTGTGCGTGTGTGGGATGGAGTGATTCTGTCGTAGCTTGTAATTCACCATTAAAACCCTAAACCCTAAACCCTAAAACCCTAAACCCTAAACCCTAAACACCATAGGGGTTGGGTCTTCGGGTCTTTACGCTTCTGTTCGCGTGGGTTTTGCGGTCTAGTTATGCATTGGAGTTTAGCAGTCTTGCTTACCCATATATAGGCTCCATAGTCGTTCCTTTTTGGGGATTACTTTGTAAGCTCCTGAACATAAACCACAAAAAGGAACTACTTTGGAGCCTAGGCATATCCGGATATGTACCTTCATTCACAAAGCCATGTGTGGACGGTGTAACAACTCGTCCACAACGTGTGAAGCTGCTGAACGTCTGTGAGTTCCAAAAATATAAGAACGCTTGTGAGATCACAAAACTCAACAGCATAATTGCACTGCGCATCTTGAGCGACTCATTCAGCCGTGAGTGCTGAGTAGCCGATAGTAGGTCTTTGGGTTGCCAGAGCAGTTCAGAGTAGAGGGGATGCAGCCGCTGGTTCATCGATCTCTCCTTTAATAGGCATGTGCATAGACTTCCTTACATGAAGGCCCCTCCGTTGCCCAGATATCCGGATCTTTGTTAGAGTTCGGAACTAACCCGGACTATGTGAGAGGGGCTTTGTTGATGATTTGGGGCCTAAGGCATAGTCAGCTGTTTGAGCCGTCAGGGCCTCATGCCCCGAAGGTTGTCTACCTTGTGGCCGCCACCCGCGTGTTCCCTTGGGCGACGGATTTGGCGAACAGTGCAGCAGCTCTTCGGAAGATGGCTTGAGATCCATTAGAGCTCCAACCTCCTTAAGGATAAGTCCTGGAGCTGCCCCTCCGTTGTAGACAGCAGTGCCGAGGCACGCGGTTGCTGCGGTCTTAGCCATCTCCAACCCCGATCCTATACAAGCCCTAAACCCTGAACCCTAAGGATCAGGATCCAACCCTGATCCTGGAACCCCGGCCCAAAGCCCGAAATCCCCCCTAATCCCTTCCTCTGCTTTCCAAGACGATAATGATAAGGATTTGTTTTTGAACACGGGCCTCACCTTCTTCCTTATCATCTCGTCCTTCTTTGTGGATGCCAGCGGCAGTGACACACGGCGCCTTGGGTTTATGACTTTGTACATTTTTCTTTGTGCTTAGGACGGCGCTTCAGCCCACCGTGAAGGCACATAGACGTGTACAGGGCCATGTGTTTTATGACGAGCTGGAAAGTTTCCGAAAGCTCATAGAGGATGCTAAGCATAGGCAAAAGCTTCAATATTCATCCTCCCCTGCGGACCACACTGTGCCTCTGCCCGATGACTCATAAGCAGAGTGTTCGTGACACCGGCTTGAGGGGGAACGGTATCGGTATCGTTATTCGTGAACCCTAATCCAACTTAAATCTTCCAACCCCTGGACCGCAAGCCCCCAAACCACCAACCCGAATACCTTAACCCTAAACCCTAAACTCGTGTTTTACCCTTTAAAACCCTTTAAACCCTATAAACCCTAGAAACCCTATAAACCCTGTAAACCCCAAACCCTTCCCCCCAAAGCCTGCAAAGATCCAACCGGCGCAACAGCACAGACCCCAACAAAAAAAAACGTCCTTAGGGTTTATATCAAAAGCCGCACTCATGAATCCCGCACCTTGACGAAGACACCGCAGACCAAACCACAACGCTAAACCCTAGACCCTAAACCCGAAACCCGCAGCAAAGAGCCCAGGGCCTTCCTGAGTGGAATGCTCATGGCACTGATCGGGCTGATCTCCTTCGGCCTCCAGGATCCCTCTGTTGTTTGTTGTTTCTTAGGATTTAGGGT
>CAJNJA010011940.1:215-13386 GCA_905231915.1 Symbiodinium necroappetens | reverse complement strand
GGTGATATTGGGGCTTCGGAATACTACGGTTGATGATATAAAACCTGCATTACCCATAATAAGGAATGTACCATAATTCCCATAGTTTAGGGTCCTTAAGGTAATGCAGGATTTTTATCATCAACCGTATGGCTGTAGGTTCTGCTGCTTTTGCTAGGCTGTTTTGGGCTGCTTATGACTTATGAAGTACAGTGTTTAGATTACGAATCGGGTGGTCTTGAAGGTCTTTGAGGGTTTTGGGTTAGGGTTAGGGCTCCTCAGAGTTTTTGGGGTTTGGAGTGTGGGTTGGTTTTGGGTTGGGTTAAGCAGTTTAGGTGTGTTGGGTTTCGTGGGTTCTCTTGGTGGGTAGTTCTCCCTTGTAGAACGGAGCCTAAAGGGACCCTCATTTAGAGAACTCATGCTGATACCGAGGATCTTATTGGCCTTAAGCTCGTCGGCAAGGACGGCTATGTGCTCACTGAGGCTTCGGAAATCTTGGAGATCGGAAGGATTTGTCGAACATGACGGGGGATTAGCGGGTAGTTCTCTCTCAATTAGGGTCCCCTTTTGAGGGGTTCCTGTAAAGGGATCTATAAGGGCTTCTAGAGGGTTTCGCTAACCTTTTCTAGGTCCCCAGTATAGTACGGCACTCATATACAAAAGGACCCTGAAAGGGGACCCTAGTTTAGAGAACTATACATATATAACCCTTATAGTACCGTTACAGCTCCCCTTACAGATCCTCAAAAGGACCCTAATATACTATAATCCCTAAACGGGACCCTAGTTTAGAGAACTATCCATATATAACCCTTATAGTACCCTTAGGTCCCCAATCTTATATAGAAAAAGGACCCTAAAAAAGGACCCTAGCTTAGAGACCTACGCATGTACGGTTCAGGTCCAGGTTTCTTGGGGGGTTTGTACCACACGGGAGATGGTCATCCTCAGACGGAGGAGCTACACATGGGTGGTTCTCTAAATCAGGGTCCCTTTTGGGGGCCTTTTTTTTATATAAGGGCGCCGTACTGGTTTGGGAACCTAACAAAGGGACCCTAATATTCAGAACTACCCCTATAGTACCCTTAACCCTCTAGAAGCCCTTATTGGCCCTTATAGATCCCTTTGAAGGAACCCCTCAAAAGGGGACCCCCCTAATTTAGGGAGAACGACCCACATGCATTCTCTTGCCAAGGCATCGCGCGTAACCTTGGGTTTTGGGGCCTTCCTGTCTTGGGGCTTGCGCAAGGGCCGCCACTCTTTTTAGGGCTTTTAAGGGTTTCGGGTATGGGGTTTAGGGTTTAGGGTTTATGGCATAGGGCGTTTAGGGTTTAGGGTATGGGGTTTAGGGCATAGGGCTTTTAGGGCTTGGGGTATGGGGTTTAGGGTTAAGGGTTTATGGCTTATGGGGTTTAGGGTTCAGGATTTATGGCATACCCCCGAAAGAAAATGGATACGTGGCCGCCTGGCTGGCAGGCCGGATTTGGCTCGGACATGGGCGGCGAGAAGTTTTTCAACATCAAGTGCTACTACAGCGCCTTGAATCATGTCGTGCTATGGGATCCTAGTAGACCCTAAACCCTAAACTTGGCCCTGAACCCTAATCCCTAAACCCTAAACCCTTATAGGGCCTTTTTCTTAAGCGGGGGGGTCCAAGGGGGCTCATCCTCCGTGGCAGACCAGGGGTCTCAGGAATTGAGTTACGGACTTCAGGCTCAGCCTGGAGCAGAAGCTCGCGCATCAAGGGCTTGGGGTTTCAGGACCCTGGTTTAGGGATTTAGGGTTTAGGGATTAGGGTTTAGGGATTAGGGCTTAGGGTTTACGCATGAACTCCACGATGCAAAGATGCTATGTTCATTGCTCTTTTCTAGTTTTGGGGCTTGGGATTCCAAAGCCTGTGGACCCTTAAGCCCTGAATCTTAAACCACAGCTGGCCTGACTCAAAAAGGTATGGAAAGATCGAAGACCCTGCATGCTCTGTACTAGCCGACAAAGATTGCACAGTTCGAACTCAAACTCCCGAAACCCAAAACCCCAAAGCATCCGTAGAGAACCGCAAAAGTCCCCAAGATCCACGCAGAGCTTTTGTACAATCCCTAATCGGTAAACAAGAGGCCTCATCAACAGGCATGTGCATGTTCAAAAAACCCGCAACAGAGAAGCTCTCTCTGTCTCTCTCTCTCGCTCTCGCTCCCTCTCCCTTCCTGTGCCCCTCTCTCCCTCTCCCCCTCTCTTCCCTCTCCCTCTCCCTCTCTCCCTCTCTCTTTCCCTCTCTCTCTCTCTCTCTCTCTCTCTCTCTATCTCTCTCTCGCTCTCTCTCTCTCTCTCTCTCTTTTTGTCTCTCCGTCTCTCTCTCTCTCTCTCTATATATATATATATACACTGTATTTTTATGTATATATATACACACATGTGCATATATATATATACATATGCATACACCCACACATGGCGCTACTCTACAAACAGCCCACACAAAGGTGGCCTCAAGCCGGACTGCGCCGTGATTGTCTGCTCGGTTCGGGCCTTGAAGCTCCACAGCTGCGAGGCCTCCTCGGCAAATTGGGATTTTTGAGGGCTTACTTGGAGATTCATGGGTAGTTAAAAGTTGGGGGGGATAAATTAGGGTAACTATAGTCAATAGTTATAATCCGTACTAGGGGACTTATAACCCCACTTATAACTACCTATGAACCTCCAAGTAAGTTACTCAAGCGCGAGGATACTTTAGTCACAGATGATGCAGCCCAGTAGTCCACTTTGTCAGGTAACTGGGGCCCTTACGAGGGCACCCCTAATTCGGCTTGCTTTGGGATTTACGGATGACGCGCAGTGCTCGACTCCCTAAACCCTAAACCCTAAACCCAATAGTTTCGTTGCTGGGCTCGCAGGCACCGAAGATTGTGGCCGGGCAGACGCCCTCCAAGGAGTACAGCGAGGAGCCGCCTCCTGCGGTGGATAGTAAAGAGTAGCAGTAAGAAGAAGAATGCAAATAATAAGCGTAACAACAGCGATGACGGTAATGACTTTTCGAATTCGGATCTATAAGTGCCTAAGTACGGCATGGCCTACACTGGGTGCCCCTCGTTGTCTGCAGCTTCCTGACATTTGGTCCAACTTGGGCTGTCTGGGACGGCAAGGAGAAAGCAGCCCCACTAGTAACTCGTATAGTAACCGTCATAGTACGCCTTATAGCAACCCTCATAGCACCCTTTATAGCACCTCTCATTAACCCGTACAGTGAGCCTCATAGTAACCCTCATATCATAGTATCCCCTATAGTAGCCTTTAGAGTAACCCTCACCGAAACCTTCATAGTTACCCTTATGGTAATCTTCATAGCACCCTGTATCGCATTGCATGGGAGCCAGGAAAATCTGGATCTGGTTCAGAAAGGCTGCTCCAACCTGGTGGCGCACATCCAGAGCTTCAGCTGAAGAGTGCTTCAAGGCTTCCCTTAAGGGCTCCCTTTAGGCTTCGCGTATGGCCTCCCGTAAGAGTTCTACAAGGATTTCAGGGTTTGTGGGCACAGGGGCCTGCATGATTACCGCTGGTATTCCTCAGGGTTCCTCATTGTAATGCCCCAAAGCCCTACTCTAATCGGAAAAGCCGCTAAATTAGCTAGCCCTCGGCTTCCAATGGGCTTTGGCCTTTAAGCAACTGGGGCTCGCGATGCAGCTGCCTGCAAATGTAACGTAGGGGTCTGCCTCATACTCACAGCAATATCTCCTTATCCCCCATATTGGGTAGTTCTCTGAATTAGGGTGCCTTAGGGGTCCCTTTTATCAGGGTGCCGTACTATCTGTGGGACCCGAAAAACCACCAGAAAGACCACAATAATAATGACAGTAATAATAACTAGTAATAATATTACTAGTAGTAAGAATATTAATAACAATAACAATAATAATCACAATAATACACGAGTAGTAAGGTTCTCAGACAGCTTGCGCCCATTAACCAAAGGTATGCAAGACTCTTGTGGGAAACATGACCAAACAAAGCCCTTGAGCCCTAAACCCTAAACCCTAAACCCTAAACCCTAGACCATACCCTAAACCCTAAACCCTACACCCTAAGCCCTAAGCCCTAAACCGACCGGTTGAGCACCCGAACTCCGACCCAGGAATGTGCGCAAGCACGGCGTGAAGGCCCGAGCCCGGGCTTTGCCTCTGGAGCCTCGGGTTTTTGGTAGGTGCTCGAGTCTTAGGGTGCGTGGGTTTTAGGGGTTTAGGGTTTAGGGGTTTAGGGGTTTAGGGGTTTAGGGTGTCGGGTGTTGTAGGTGCTCGAGTTTTAGGGCGTGTGGGTTTGTGTCTTACAGTTGCTTAATGTAGGATTTTGGGCCTAGGGTTAGGTGTAAAGCCCAGATCCCCTGCAAAAGCCAGCGGTGCCACGCCCGCAACCTTCAACAGAACGCTGCCTGTTTGTCTAGGCCAAGACCCCAAACTTTCAAGGGGCTTAGCCATGAGTCACAGACAGGTTTAAACCCCCGACCGCATTATTATCGTCTCCCACACTGGAGAAGTCACGATAGTTGGTGCTTCTAGGAACACACCCCCGAACTCTGAACCTCTGGTCAGGCTGTCGTAGCCATCAATCGCTTCGGCACGGATACTGATGCGGAACTTGAGGTTGTCAAAAAGGCCGGGTGTTCATATTCAGGGTGCAGGTTGCGTTTCTGTTTTTAATCTGAGTTTTGCATTTCGGTGCGTTTGTGAGCTTTGGGGCTTGATGCAGCGCCTAGGCTCTGGGACCTGTAACCCTGGGAGGCAAAGGATGACCTCTTGGTTCTTCGTGCAACAGTGATGGCTCGATAAACAGCGAGCGGAACGGTGATATGCGAACTTACGAGTGGTTGGGTTTTGTTGTAGGGTCTTAGTCTTGGAGCTCAGTATGGTGCGAGCATAGACGGCTCATAGTTGTGGGCTGCCGGCCTTTCAACCCAAAATCAACCCCCACGGGACTTCATAGGGGTCTGAGAGATGAGGGCACGGAACTTTTTTTTGCCACCAAAAGGAAGGCATCCTCTTGAACTGTAGATTCAAGAGACTTTCTAGCGCCTCGTGAAAGCCTACCCATTCAGAGCCCTGTCTAGAAAGCCCTCAAAACCCTATCAAGCCCCTCCGCCATACCCGTGAAATCCCGAAGAGCAAGCACGTTTTTGTTCAAGACCACGGCTAAAAAACATACTTTAACGAAATCTGAACTCTTTACAGTATGGGTCATGAAAGAAATTATGAGCTCCTCATGAATCAGGTGTCCTAGCCCCAAAACCCATAAAACCCTGAAGCCCCCCCCCCCCAGGTTTTCCGCCCCAAGTTCCCCAAGCCCTGGCAAGAGAATCCTCGGTTGGGCCTTCTTTGCCAGGTCGCCCAGGAGAACGGCGCCTTTGCAGCGGTCGTGGCAGCAGCCTGGCAAGGGAACCCTGCAACTTCCCTTCTTAGGGGATTTAGGAGTTTAGGGGTTTATGCAAGCAGTCAGCAGACGCCTGAGGAAGTAGCGTCTCTTATCTTTCAAGGCTTATATGGTATATAGTTCTCCAAATTAGGGTCCCTTTTAGGGTCCTTTTAGAGGGGTGCCGTACTATATTTGAGAGCGAAAACGGGACCCTAATTTAGAAAACTATACATATAATCCTACTCTGGTTTAAAAGCTTAATCTTTTTGGGTTTGGGCTAGAGTCTGTCTTAGACTACTCAGAAACCCTAACTCTTGATAGTAGAGTCCAGCAGCGTACTATAGTTATAACCCATATCAGGGGACTTGTAACCCCACTTATAACCACCCACGAACCTCCAAGTAGCAGGGTTCCGAACTGAGGTTTCCATCAAGGAGAGGGGTTTTGGGGTCTACGAGCAGCGGGTTTGCTCCCCAGATGCCTGGTTTGAGGATGATGCGCTTTTTTCGACTGATTCGAAGTAGGGGAGAAACCCTGAGGTTCAACGAAAGCCCCTTAAAAAAGCACGAAGAGGGAGTTCCGGTAGCCTCCTTAATGCCCCAGCAGCGCGGAGTCCTACACTCCTGCACCCTTCCTACACCCTAAACCGCCTAAACCCTAAAGCCCTAATTCACAAGCCTGAGTACATGCCAATACGATTCCTTCTTGGGTCCCCTATCATAGTTGTATAATTGTACAGTACAGTATACCCCGAAACGTCCTTCTATGTGGGCAGTTCTCTAAATTAGGGTCCCCTTTAGTTTTTTTTTATTTTTTATCAGGGTGCCATACGTAAAATGGGACCCCAATTTAGAGAACTACCCATGGACTAAGGCCCCCCCCCCCTTATTGCACTCAGGAGCACCATGCCAAGGGAGGAGCTGGGGCGACGGATTTGGGGAAGGCGGTGATGTCTGCCTGAAACTCTGCGGCAGACTATACTTTGGGTTTAGGGTCTAGGGTTGAGGGTCACCGTTACCAGAAAAGCCATGATAGCAATTCGCTTCTGACTTTGACTCGGAACGCTCCTGGGCTGCCCAGGTGTTGTGGCTTGGCCGTGCTGTGTGGATCCAAACAAGACTGCGGGGTTCTGCCAGTTCACACCCCGAAGTTGTATAATACAGTATAATATGGTATAGTATAGTATAATATAGTGAAACGTCGTATAATATAGTATAATATAGCATAATAGATATAGGTATAGATATACATGACTATATGTATGTATATAAAGGAGTATGATGGCTATAGCTCAGGCAAATCGGGACCATCGGAGTTCAAGTTCCTCTACGATGCAGAGCATCTGGATCTGGCTTGAGGTAGGGGTCGGACTAATTCGTCATAGTTATGAAGTTATGAATGCATCTCATACCCCCCAGAATCCCGTTCTAAATGTTGCGGCCCATAAGTTACCTGTTTGGGGGCTGATCTAGAAGGTTTAGTCGAGGGGAAGCGTTTTTTGTTTGTGCAAGGTCCGGTCCTATCCGGCGCTTATCCAGGCCATCATCTTTGTTCACAAGAGCATGCCCGCTGCTGTAGCTAACTACTGCCTTGTTTGGGAGTATAGAATCGTAACACACTTGAACACATACTTTCCCGGCTTCCATTCATCGCTGTAGGATCGGCCTTCTGAGACTCTGAACATGAGTTTCGTCCGGGGAAGGGTCTAGGAGTCTAGGCCTTGGGATTTGCGGCTTAGGGAAGTACGGGAATCCTTGCGGACGTCGGCCGAAAACCCTAAACTCAGGGTATAGGTATGCCTGACTATAGATCAGGAAAGACTCCATCAAGACCAAGATCTTGAAAGTCGTGCAGGAGACCCCGTCCACTTCATGCGTTCTGTAGCTCGATGTTCGATTTGCAACTGCGGCGTAGGGTCGGAAAGAGTTCCATTGCTAGAGCTGCTCTCATGGCATACAGCCATTTACGTGCAAACTCGTTTGCAGGTGATGTCCCTGCTGGTACCTCGCGCTCTAGCATTGCTAGTTTTGCTGCTGCAGTTGCCAGTTACGCCTTGTAACGGTTTGGAGTTGAGTACAGTTGCCTGAACAAGTACTGTAGTGTTCCGTTCCTACTTGATGGCAAGAAGGCACAGGATTGAAGTTTCGGAACAACACAGGCATTGGGGACCTATGCTAGACGTTGCAAAAGGGATTTCGTGAGGATGTCTATGGCGGAGCTGACGTGAAGTATTCGGACGCTTGGCAAGATCTGTCAGAACTGTTTCGGGTCTCTGGTCCAGCACTCTGGGATTTCACACGCAGCCTGCAAGCGCCCCTCCAGACCTACAATCTACAACATCCGGCATAAGTCTTCTGACACCACGAACCTTTGAAACGCCCACAGAACTGGACACAAGACCCTTAGGAGGAGTTTGGCTTTGACAGAGCTTTAAACTTACCTTTTCTTAGGTAGGGAATGGAGGAATGGGAACTATTATAAGTACCATTACTACTCCCTACTACGTACCCAAAGGGGAACTATTATAAGTACCATTACTACTCCCTACTACGTACCCAAAGGTAGGTAAAAGAGCCCAAGAGAAAGACGCAGCCGAGGCCAAGGCGGAGGCCGTCCTGGCCAAGTACGAGTCCGACCCTGCAATCCGATGCCACCCGGTCTCAAACAACGGGGGGGGGGGGGGGGGGNNGGTTTAGGGGGGGGGGGGAGGGGGGGCGGAGGGGGTTCGGGTTCCGTTGGCTTCCTTTCAAGGGAGCTATGGAAGGGTTCGACGGGGGATCTATTCGGGTTTCGGGTTTTCAGGAGTTCGTGCTTGGGGGTTGGTCTCAAAAAAGGGGTTTCGGGGTTTGCTCTAAGTAAGGGGTTTAGGGTTTCCGGTTCAGGATTTGGGTCTTTGGGGTTTAGGGTATCGGGTTTACGATTTCGGCGGTGTGGGGGAGTGTTTTTTTTCTTTCGGGTTTTGGGCTGTAGGAGTGCTGGTTTCGGGCTCACTCGCTTGAGGCGTTTAGGACTCAGGGGGCCGTCTGACGCTTTGCGATGTCAGGGAGCCCCCGAAACTTCTACTCGCCTCGCAGTTGCAAGCGCTCAAAAGCCGCATGCCTGCAGACCAAACAACAAAACGAGCTCAAAACCTTGTAACAGCTTCCAGCGCCGTGTCTTAATAGTCCCCAAAGTCACCGAAAATGCTCCGCATTTTGATAGAGTGATCTGAACAGTTCCTGCTTGCATTTTACTTTGTTAAGGCTTCTATCGTTATACCATCGAACTACGGGGTGCTAGACCCTACAACTATGCGGCTAAAGACTTCTACGTCCTAGACTTTCGGGCCACGGGGTAGAGTAGTCGAATTATTTCCCCTACACCCTGAAACCCGAAAGCCCCAACACCCGAAAACCCGAAAACCCCAAGCCCTGAACTGTAGCATCTCCGGCTTTTTTGCAAAAATGACGTCAGCCGCCGGGCCCAGGCCTGCCCATCTGTATGTCCAAGACGCAGTACTCCCTGTCGGCAGCTTGGGCCTTCAGAGGGCGGTTTTGGGGCCTAGGGAAGTTTTAGGACCCTAAACCCCTAAAAACCCCGAAAAACCCTAAACCCCTAAACCCCCTAAAACCCCTAAACCCCTAAACCCCTAAACCCCAAACCCGAACCCCTAAACCCTCTAAACCCCTAAACCCCTAAACCCTCTAGCCTCCTGCTTTGGAGCCCGTCAGCCGGAAACCTCATGGGCCTCAAAATCGGTAGCCTTGAAGACTCGACACCCCACGAACCTCAGAACCTCACGGTGTCAGGTGCCCCTGAAACCCGAAACATCGCCAAGCCCAAAAGCACCAAAAGCACCAACACCCTACAACCCTCAACGGGTCGAGGTGCCCTGAACCAGAAATCCTAAGCACCCTGAAAGAACCCTGCAACCTCACGGTTGTAGGTGCCGCAAGCCCGAAACGCCAAAACCACAAATGCTTAAAAACCTACAGAACCACATACCTCTAGAGGTTTTAGAGCCCATAGAGGTTCGGAGAGCGAACTTCCACTCATCTAACAGCCAAGCAGCTCCAAAGCGCCGAAAATCGAACCACTTTCTAGTTCTACTACAGGGGACGTTGGGGCGCTAGACCCCTAAGCCCAGCTCAGGAGTTTCGGAAAAAGGACTTACGCCCTGGTCCCCTCTACTAGAACCTTTCTAGAAAGCCTGGTACTTTAGGGTTTATGACCTTTCTTGAAAGCCTGGTAGTTTAGGGGTTTGGGGTTTTAGGGTTTAGGGGTTTAGCGTCTAGGGGTTTAGGGTAAAGGTTGACCTTTCTAGAAAGCCTTGTAGCAACTTTTTTACACCCTCACGAACAGAAGTCAGAATTCCCCTAAACGCGCGTTTGCACCTCAGAACAAGCCGAGGACGATCCGAAGAAGCTAGGCGAGAGCCCGAGAAGATTTGAGTTCTGTTTGGAAGGAGGGGGGTGCTTAGGGCTTTAGGCTTTCGGGGTTCGCGTCTGGGGTTTCGGGTTGGGGTTTTGGGTTTGTGGTGTGAGCGCTCAGGACTTAGCGTTTAGGGCTAGTACTGTAAGGCTGTGTAAATAGAACGGCTCTATAAGGGTTTAGGGGCTGGGATGGGCTGTTGGGTTTATAGGGTTTAAGGAAGTTTAAGGGATAGGAGGTTTTGTTGAAAAGGGTTTGCGTAAGGGAGGGGGCAGTGCGAAAAGAGCTTGGTTGCCAGTTACTGACCGTCTCTAAGGCGTAAGGTTCGAGGTTAGGAGCTGACAGCCCTACAACGCGTGCCGGTTGCAGGCGCGCCAAAAGGATTCACGATCACAGTGCAGGACATGCATCTTGGCAAGTGGAACTGTTGATGTTTTTGTTAGCCTTACGTCTGAGCGGGGGTTCTATTTTCTGCAAGTTCCCTTAAGCCCTCCACACTTGGGTTCAGGGTTTTTAAAATCCTTGCAGGCATTGGGATTGTGTCCTTCAGGGTTTGTGCGGGGACAGCAAGATGAGATTCCAGGACCGAGGATAGTGTGGCAGGGTAGTCGTGAGTCGGTTTTGCAAAGATGCAGCCAGGCTTGGTATTGAAAACATAATGTCCTTTGCTGAAGTGTATTGTTGGCCTTATGAGGTTTTCAAAGCTTGTCGACTTTGTTTGCCAGAGTATGTCGTAAGGATTTGCAGGGCTGCCGGGCAACGGTTCCTGTCAGCCTTTCGTTCGCCTGGCCACGCAGAAGAGATCTAGATGAAGCCTCCTGGCAGTCATGCCCCCTTCTACATGCAGGTAAAGCAGGAATGTGTTTGTACCAGCCTCCTGACGTGCATTGTTATCACAAGGAACTGCATCTGTTTCTCGCAGACCGGGCCCTCAGTGATTGGCAGCATGATGATACCACTATCCAGAATGTACGAAGCCATCCCTTAAGCCATACTTAACATGTCGACTTCGTTTTCGATGCAAGGTTTAGAAAGCTCGGATCCAAGGCTCGGGCTTACCCTCACTTGATCTCACTTTCAGTGAATTCCGGACCGTAACAGTTTCCATCTTCGCCCCAGGTATGTGAGTGCTGGTGCCGGCTTTATCGTGGTTTCGCTCGGTGCTTCTTGGCTCCCTAGTATCAGTACCCGTATTAGAGTACACGATCGTGTCGCTATTGTGAAGGGAACTTGGTAGCTCCAGTAAGCAACTGCTAACTTCTTTCCGGTAGGTCTGGATAAGGGAGGTCTATGTCGTTGCTTCCGTCTTTTTCGCCAGAGTCGAAAGACAAACCTCTGTTCTCCGGGCCGGGGAATGCCGCAGGTATAGGAGAAGCTGGCTCTTACCCTAAACCCCTAAACCCGTAAACCCCTAAACAAAAAAGTTTAAAGATTTAAAAATTACTAAACTTACTAAACCCTACACCCTCAGACCGTCGCCCAGCACAGGAGATCCTGTGGGGGATTCGCAATATCATCCCTCCCGGGTTCCTTGATATATGGGTGGTTCTCTAAATTAATGTCCCTTTTAGGGCCCTTATTTGTCATAGTGCCATACTGTAGTGGGGGACCTCAAAACGGACCCCGCTTTAGAGAGCTACCCATACATATTAGCAGCTGTAGTTTCCACATCACGCGAGCCGTAGTCGAAGAGCTTAGGCCTGCAGTTGAAACCTGAACTCCAACACGTGGTAAACCCTAAACTGCACCGCTAGCCGCTAGACCTAATCAAGAGACTATAATCCTTATTCCTCTAAGTTCCTCACATTATGCACCTGACCAGCACCCTATTCCTACCTGTTCAGGCCCCTGCATTGAACCTTAGGGGCTGAGTAGGTGACCTTTAACCGTTTATATATATTCCTACTATATTTCAAAAGGTTAACCTTTTTTAGGCCAGGGTACTCAGCCCCTATGAAAGCGAAGGCACCGAAGCCTGAAAAGTCAAATTCCACAAGCCGTCTCGTAGCTCGAGGACATCACCTTCATGCCTGGCTTGCCCATCAAGCCGGCATACTACAAAATCGCGGCCTTGACTGGTTTAGGGGTTCAGGGATTTCGGGGTTTAGGGAATCTTTGATGGGAGTTCTGGGGTTTAGGGTTTAGGGAAGCTTTGAAGCGGTTTCGGTACGGGCCCCAAGTCCACCAGCGAGCCGTAGCAGTTAAGGCGGAGCCCTTGTGTGCCTTCATGGTCTGGGTTGTCGGGTTCAGGGCGTTAGGCTTCGCGAAATCGGTGGTTTAGAGTTTAGGGCTGCGGTTTTTGGGGTTTCGGGTTCGGCCTCTCTCAAGGTTTCTTGTATGACTGATGGGTTTAGGGTTTGGGGGTTCAGGGTTTAGGGTTTATGATGCTTGGTGATTTCAGTGACTGGGGGTGGCATTCATGGACTGGCACAGATTAGCCTGTCGATGTTCAGCAACAACAAAACCCTAAACCCTAAGCCCAAAGCGTGTTAGAGGTGAATCGACCCTGTTCCTGCACATCGCTCAGCACACGTGAGCCACAGCAAACATCGCCTGACATTGACTAGCCTCTGCCCAGACTGCTAATTCCCTGTGGAATCGGTTTCATGTTCGGGGTAGCAGACTGTGGGGGACTTAATGCAGGAACCTGGTTAAGCAACCCTGACCCCAAAACCCCAAAATAGTAGGATTCATATAAAGAGCCCTCACAAAAACACCCAGGGTTTCTTAATCAGGTCCCTACATCAGCTTGCATCTGATCAGGCCTTTAGAGTGGGCACGGTGCGGAGGGCTGTTGCCTTACATCCCGAGTGCCTCGACCCCCCCCATCCTCCAGCAGTGTACGCAGAACGCAGAAAGAGCCTAAGCCCGAAACCCTCAGCCACCTAAACCCAGATCCCTTAAGCCCTCATCCCTAAACCCTGCTTCCTAACCCCTAAACCCTATAATCCCTAAACCCTAAACCCTGATCCCTAAACCCTAATCCCTAAACCCTAAACCCTAAACACCAAACCCCAAAACCCTCGAGCCCGATCCCTAAACCAAGGATTTGGATTTCAGCCAGCACCCGCCGCGGGTGGTGGGTCTATCTTAGAGGCCTCTGAGCCTCTTGCACCAACGAGTTACTATAGGGTTCCTTTTCAAGGGCCACTACAAGGGTTCCCTAAGGGGTTACTACAGGGTTCCATCTGCACCAACGACTCCTCTAACAAAACGGGGCCTGAATAAGGACCTACATTATTTTGGGGGGTTCCGTAAGGGTAAGGGTTCCGTAACGGTTACCCTCATATTATCCACAGGCCTTGATAATTACCTAGATTATTTGTTTTGCCGGGGGCCCTTACTATGGTTACAGTCTAACATACCCCAAAGCCCTACTCTAATT
>CAJNJA010011939.1:0-10877 GCA_905231915.1 Symbiodinium necroappetens | reverse complement strand
TACTACTACTAGTACTGCTACTACTGTTACCTCTTCATGTTGTCCTTATGGTCACAGAATGATCATCAAACAGCCGTCCTGGCCCGAAATCCAGTTCTCGAAGGTCCGGCATCGTGCCATCCTTCCACGACCTGGTGTCAGCTAGGCAGTGACTGGGCCGAAGCAAGCTTTCGAAGGTGCGGCAACATCGATACCCTGGTTTTGATGGAGTCGAGTTTCAACTCTGCCACTAAGTTTCAAGTCGGGTTCCACAGTGCAGCGTGAGATGGGCCAGAGAGAAACGAGGAGGTCATGGTGCGCACAAGTACAGTTGCACCGCTTGTTTCTTACAGTAATGGCCTTATATGTGTGCCCAGGCCACTTAAAGCATGCCTGAGTCTTCCTGTTTTCCTATGCAGTTCTCGATTACTTGCAGCGGGAAATCCAAGACCCATATTTTTACAGCGAAAGATAAGGGCGTCCTTCCCAGATTCCTTCCTAAGATGTTGTGTTCCTGACTTCAATGGTGATCCATGCCCACAGTGCCGTGTTTGGGAGGACACAGGCCCTCAGTTGTGCTTCTTGCCAAGGCCCAAGGCATTCTGGATCATAAGCTGGGGGCAGTGACAGAATCTGATGGAGCCGAGGCAGCAGACGATCTCTGAAGCAGCGGTCCTTGCCTCAGCTACAACAGGTTGTAAACACGGAAGTCAGTCAGTCGCAAAGGGCTCAGAGGAGATGGCTGCTGGAGAGCCGAGTCTTTCCAGCTGTTTGCAACTCGCAACAGGCCGACAGCTAGAAATGCGGTAACTCGCCGCCACAGTTTCAACCCAACGTTTGACGCTGTAAATGCGGAGCATCCCCTGAAGCTGCCCGCTTTGGTGAGATCACTGGTAAGCTACAAAATCAGAACAAGGAAGGACATCGGTGTTTGATCCGTACTCGCCCTGTTCGTTTCCGATGAAACCAGCCCTTGTTCAGATCCACCGTGTGCCGCTAGATGAACTGCATGCCGTGAAACGTCCGAGATGTAGCTGCATGGCCGTAGGTGATACGGGTCCGAGGCCCGAGCGCGCGCGATGTTCATGTTTGTTTGAGAGTGCAGGCAACTTCGGCAGGCCATGGATTTCCATTAGTCAGCCGTGGAGGTTGTGGATCCTAGAGAAAGAACAACCGGCATCGCATGAAACCGTGTCCCTCAAGCAAGCTATGGGCATGGTCATCTCCATAGTCGGACTCATACCGGTCGTAATTGGCCAGAAGTAGCTACAGTTGAAGCACCATCGCCAAGTGTTTGCGAGATGCCTTTGATCCTTAGATCCGCGACCAACTGCCCCAAATCTCATAGTATCCCAATTCTTATTCCGAACCAAGGCGCGGCACAGCGGTCACGGACTGGGGCTTGCTGTGAAGAGGCGGCTTAATTCTGAAGTTCATTGCAGTCCAATAATCCAGTTCTGATCAAGGCTCAAAAAGAAGACCAGTACTTCCAATCACCAAGATTTGAGTGGCACGAGCAGGAAAGCTAAAAACAGTGCAGCATGGAACCTTCTGTTTGGCAACACCACGCTATTTGACCGCTGCGACCACTGCGATCGCTGCGACAGCGACAAATTGTTTTCATGTATCTGGAATGACTCATGGCCGTCAAGAATTAATCGCAGGGGAGAATCGTCTACTTCGTTTCTGGTCGTAGCTTGCTGGGCCATCCCTTGTTGGCCAAGTTATGAAAGATGGACATGGTCTGAGAGGGAAACGAGTGATCATTCTCCGGAGAGGTGAACGTCTTTAAGTGTCGACCATCATGACAACAACCAAGTAGTAATTCATTCAATTTCAGCTTCACAACAACCATAGTACCCATAAGCATTACCTGAAGGGCCCTAAATTATAAGAATTATGGTATATTCCTTATTTATGGGTATTGATGGTTTTCGGAGGCGGCCTCAGCCCTGCTCTTTCTTGGATACGCGCACCTCTTCTGCACTGGTGGAGATGTTTTCGAAGCATGAATCACCCAGTTTACTGTAGGGTTCTGGGCAGAGCAGCCGAGATGTTTCAGGACGCTCATGCATTTTGGAGTAGCTTTCAGTATGTTGGCACCAAAGTTGCACAGGATACCCCTGGCACAAACAACAGGTTCCCATGTCCGTGGCTTGGGACATCTTGAGATCCCAATGAGGCTGGCAGAGCCTTGGTTCACCGCGCACTCGCCCAAGGCTGTGATAGCGGCCTGACCATCGTTCCAGAAGAAGTCGAGACAGAGGACACCAAGCCGAGCTGGCTTCTTGCCCCTGAGAACGGGTTAGTTCAGGCAGTGTGTGGGGGAGCGAGGGGCTTTAGGCCGAGGGTCAGCTCCTCCAGACCTGCATGGTGCGCAGAGCCAACGTGTCTTGGGCTTGAGCATGTTTGAACTATGGAATGTACTATTGTAGGTTTCCATGTCGTTCAACTGGTTTAACCACCTCAATTCGAGCGGCCATCCGCGAGAACTTTTGTTGACTTGTTGTCTATCAAGCCACTCTGATGCCTCATCTACGTCTTCGAGCATAGGGAGAGCTTGGATTTAGTGTTTAACATGTCGAGCTGCAACTGATTCAAAGCCAGCTTGGGCGTTTCGATCCAATCAGAACCTGGCCGGTTCTTTTTTTCTTTGCAGTTGGGTTTGCTTGCGTCAGCCGATGATATGTTTCAGGATTTTGAAGAGAAGACACTAGAAAAGAGCGACAGCATTCTAACCAGCTCTAAGCCGACTCTAAGCTCCGTACTTACAGCTTTGCGTACTTCCCTCTTGTCTGCCGAGGTCGTCTTGGGACTCCAGCCACTGGAAATCGAGTCATTTAGTGTTTCTTGCACACAAGTGGAGGGCTCTGAATCTGGGAGTAGTAGCAGTCCAGGGTATGATGGCTGTCTTCTGTGAGAAGATCCAGTCGCAGTTCCAGGGTTCTACATCGTTGTGCTGCATTGCTCGAGCCGCTTCCTTACCCATGCTGCAGACGTCATTTGCACCTAGCTGATCGTAACGCCACAGCTCAACAGTTTCGACTCTGGTTGCTCTGATGGTCGAGGGTCAAGGGGGCGAACTTCCGTGTCTGGCACGGCGTTGTCTAACATACTGGTGGTTTCAATCCGAGCTTCTCTTTCGAAGAACATCTATGGAAGGACGGACTGCGTGAACTGCCTCATAGACATTGCATACGACTAAGTGGAACCCTGGCGAATAACACCATTACAGTATTGACAGTATTTGATAGTAAGAAACATACTATTCATAGTACACCCGTACAGTGCCTATGTAACCAGAATACATCAGTACAGTGCACGAGAATCCACCTGCGGCTACCTTTGCAATCGGGGCAGTCAGGGGAATAGCAAAAAAGCTCGAGCTTCAGTCCTTGCTTGCAGCATGAACAGGGTAAATAAACAGATGCATGAGATGGACAAATTTACACGAATACGTACATATAGTGCAAGCATCAGCATGCTTAAAAACACATATACATGCATATACATGCGTGTATATATATATACACATATATTTTATTATATATATATGTATATATAAGTTTACACACATTTGTGCATGTCTATATATAGACATACATACATGCATACATATATATAGATGTAGACATATATATATATATGTATAGATGTATGGACCGAAGGTTGAAAGCAAGCCAAGCCTTCCCTCCAGCAAAGGGGTGCACCATCGCCACCAGATCGTCGGCTGCATGATCGACATCTCCATATCTTGGATCAGCGCCTTTGCGTCAAATCCAAATGTCGGCTTAGGGTGCGACGAGGGATAATGAGCACGGCAACACTGGCAAGAACGAAGATGAAAGGAAGGTTAGCTTGAACCAGATCATGATGATGGCCTGCTCATGCTGGGTTGGCTTCGGTTGACGCCGCCGTCGCCGTAACTACAAGTGCGTCAGTATTTTTTATCAGTGGTTTCGCTGGCTGCAAGGATGCCAGTGAGCATAATGATTGATTCATGGCTGAGTAGCCAGTGTAATTCAATTTATGATCAACTTGAGCCATGGAGAGTAGTTGGCTGACTGCACCTGCACAACCTGGTGTTTTGCAGGGCAGCAAATCTGTTTAGCAGCTTCGTGCGCCCTGGGCGTTGGAAACAAGCGCAAGGTCAGTCATGGCAAGCCAGTGGCACAAGGCCTGCTATGCGGAGGAACCACACAATGCCATCGCTTTGTGTTTGACAAGTTTAAGTGGATGTTTTGTTGGGGCTGTCAGTCCTTAATGTTTTCACTGTGGAAGACGATTTTGGTGTCGTTCTCTGTAGCTTTCCTCAGCGCTCTAAACTCCCAAAACCTCTTATCTTTCTGCAAACAGAACTGCACTGCAATGCTCTTGCTCCACTCTCCATGTGCAGGCTGAAGAATAGGAAGAGCTCCCTTGGGTTCAAGGGAGTCCTGGGACCTAGTAGCAACAAAACCAACAATAGTCTTTAGTTGTGATTCGAGCTCGCGACATTCCTTCTCACCCTACTACCCCTACCAAAATGGGTAAGTAGCATGCAACTACATGCGTAACTCGCAATAACACAAAAGTATCACACTTGCAACATGTTTGAGGTTCCAGAAGGATGTCGAGCAACAGCCAAAGAAGTTCACCAAGATGGTCGAAGCTGGCCGCTAAAGACGACGTCGTGCCTTGGACTTGGTATAGTATAGATACATACAGATACTGTCTGTGCCTTTATGCACTGTGCACCCTCACTGCCTCGGGCACAAGAAACCCGGCTATGACGGCGAGGAAATGGTAATTGGACTTACTTGCCGAAGTAATCATCCTTCGTGCTGCTAGCCTCCTCTCCATACTCGTGCTCGTGCTTTCACCGCCACGATAGACATCACAACCTCACTGCGACGCCAGACCGAGCGGCTCTCGCTTCCCCAAGCCCCCATAGTCAGGACACAGACAGACATTGGCAGTCAGTGAGGACCAAGACATGCGTCTGGAGTTGCGTCTGGCCGAAGACACAAGTCTGGCCTAACAAAACGTCGACACCTCCGGCCCGAAGAGTGTCAGCCGCAACGACACGACAAACAAGAACCGCCAACAACGCAATGACATCAAGACGGACAGAAAAGCTCAGAAAAAGAGGACAAGAGGGTTTAGGGTTTGCTGCCCACAGCAAGCACTCGTGGCCTCGAAGCTTGCCTCCGTCAGCCTCAGATCACAGAAAATGGGTGTTGGCGCTTTTCCACAGATCGCTCAGCTCAGTGCTCAGCTTCAGCTCCTGACGGTTTCAGCCAGTTTCCGTCCCTCATGTCGTCCGGAGCTGCTGCGAAATCATCGAGCATCCGCAAACCTGAAAGCCGTGGTGTGTCTACAGGTTCTTGCTGCCTGTGGTCGTTGCAAAGAGCTGCGGCCGCTCACATTCCCAGAACAGGCTGGACGTGATCAGAGCTAAGGAGGCTTTTGGATTCAGAGTTGGTTTTGGCATGCTACAGATTTGATAAAGCACCAAGAGTTATGGCAGCAGTCCAAGAAGGATCACCGAACCCAGCAATAGTCTGGTTCCGAAGCAGGCGAGCCATCACCTGAAGCAGAACATCTCGGGCAGATTTGATCATATAGGTGTCTACAAGGAAGGTCATGCTCATTGCAGCACCAGTAGTGCCTGCTTACTATGAAGCCGGTCTTTTCCTTGGATGGGTGGGCCGCATGATCCGGATGCCCCGGCAGAAGCGCTTGATTCCATGCTGCACAGGCTTATCACTCATTGTCTAGCGTCTAGAGTTTGCCACTCAGTCAGACTCAGATGCAGGTGTACTGGTGGAATCTGAAGAAACATAAGGACAACCAGCATGCGAACTCAGAGGATAGACGTGCGTGTGTATACCCTGATTGAATTCATAAGCTTGGGGTTCTGAACACATACTTACGCCGGGGGCCCACTGCGCAAGCCTGATGTGGCGAAGCTATGATGATCGGTCTGATTATCCAGCTGTGGCTGAGAAGCAGTGTTTGTGACAACATGTACAGGTCCTCGTGATGCACCATTTGCACTATGAGCTATGTTTTCAGACACCGACTGATGTACGGCGGAGTCCGTGGAAGTGCCAGTGGAGAGCCTCGATTCAGGCCTTTAATTTGCACCTCTTGTTTCCCTTGCGAACTCCCTCCAACATCGCTGTCAGGTTAACGAACCGCCTGGCCTAAACTGCACTCCGGCAATGACGGATAGTCGTGATCATAGAGAGATGAACAGCCATAGATGCATCCTGCTAATCGCCACTGTCCATGGTTTGAGCAAGTACCGTTATGTCATGTCTTCTTCTGAGGATCGGGTGTATACAAATATAAGTATGAATGTAAATATGAACATGAATGTACATAGGAATATTAACATGAATATTTACCCACTCACACTGTTGTAGTTAGCAACACGGGCCCACTCCACGTTTCCCAAGCAAGAGCACCAGTTCTGATGTTCGTCACACTGACAATGACGGAAGAAGCGATTGAATGGCTGAGCTGAGATGGTTGTCAGGCTTTGATCATCTCTTCTGGGTTTTGCTTTGGCGTAAGCCCTCTGAAGCATTCCCGGATGAATAAGTGCGATACATGAATGAATCGGCGAGTCTGTGCGATTAGTTGCGTGCCCCCAATTTCTTGCCAGTAACATTGGTTCTGGTGTCGGGCGTGGATCCTGCCGCAGGTGAACCCAAGTTTGTGCTGGATGCGCCAACTCTGGTAGAACTGATCTGGGATTTAGTGCATGAGCTCGAATGTTCGCGACAAGTCCATCTGAACCCAACTGCCCTGGTCAGTCAGCATGATGGCCCCCAGTTCATATGTCCAATGTCCACCAGTCATGCCAGTCATGGCATGCTGAAAGACTCGGACTACCAATAGACAGATGCCTGTTTTTGATACCCCTACAAAAGCCCTGAACCTTACAAGTCTTCAGATTTTTTTCGAAGCGAACGTCAGATCTAGGCCTGGCCCCCAGGCCTCGCCACGAAAGCCAAGTTCTCGCTTGGCCTGACCTAAGATTCTTCGTCTCGTGCTAAAGCGGATTTCTATGCTGAATGTGCCGTGAAAGGGTAGTGATGCTCATGCTTCAGAAGACCTAGGGGACATGATGGCAACTTCAATATACCATGATCATTTCCTTGGACACTTCGCGAAGATATCGGGACCTCCAGGTCACCATGTGCCATGTGTGTGCAGAGCTTCGGCTAACCTCGCCGGCTAAACGGTCATTTCTAACTCCTATTGCTGCATTCAGAGCATTGATAGGTTATGGCACAAGATCATTGGTGCTAAATGCTAAATTGTGCTCTGGTTTGTCTGATCGTTTTGTTGGTGAGCTTGAAACGCGCATCTTCAGTACTCCTTTATGTCGGATACTTGTGGACCAATCTGGGTAACACTTCTGACTGACGGTCTTTGTCGAATTTTCTTACAATCCACTTGGACTGTTTGGACTCAGACTCAAGCTCCTATTGTAAACCCCGAGACGTCTATGCATACCCTGAGCCTTGAAACCATCTGATAAGGATTCCTCGCGACCTTTCATGGGTAGAGGTTTGGACTTGGCAAGCAATCTGGATTTGAAGGAAGCAGGTTTCTGCATTAATCGTGCCAGCAATGGTTGCACATTCCTCCTACTCCTTGAGTTGCTTATGTACCGCGAGCACCGTTGGCTGAGTCCCAGAACATGATTCGAATTCCCTTCTGGACAAGCCCAAGCTTTGCCTGCGCAGTGGTAAAGCATTTTTTAAAGTTCGCGCATGTTCAGAGAACGTCACGAATTTCCAGTCTTCGGATTCGGTCCTGAGGCAGACTCTTTTCCAGAAAGCGTTTCCTCGTTGTCTTACAGTAGCGAACAAGGCAACCTGGAGGCAACTTGGGGCCCCCGGGAAGCATCTAATGTAGTTGATTAGTTATGCTTCCTATTTTTTGTTCTATTGTGCTGCCTCAACCATTCGCATGTCACACTAGTATATAGGTTTTTGCGATGCCTGCTCTCGCTACCTGTAGCCGTCGAAGTTGCCACTCCTGGTTCTGGCATGTCTGAACTGTTGCTTTTTCTTCATCGGTATGCGACGTTTCGCTATCAACAAGGCGCGAGGATGGATGTCTTGGGGCCGGACACCCCGAGCGCGGGACGTGTTGGCCGGCTTTCGGTTGTGTGCTGGGTGTTTTGGGGCTGGCGCTTTAGTTTCAGGGCGTCGTGTGCAAGTTGTAGTTTCGGGTTGAGACCGGGAGCTTTAGGTGTCGAGTTCGGGATGCATGCAGACGCGGTGTCCACCCAGACCCCCGCTACCGGAGCACCCACCCCAGCCCCGCAATCCACTGTGCACTCCAAATCCCAACAGATTGTCTTAGGGACTTGTCGTTTGGTATGTCATCAAGGATCCCAGCAAACCTGCCACGACGGAGGCCCGCCTTGCCCTCGCAGACGAAAAGGTTTCTCGTTTTTGAGATGCCCGTCGGGCATCGTCTTTGGGAGCAACCTCCCTCTGCGGTGCCTGAGCCTCTTGCAATTGCAAAGGTGCAGGGAGGTAGCCTTGGGCTGCGAGAGCTTGTCTCTGTGCTCAAGGCTCGGGCAATTGATGGCAGTTGGCACTTGGCGAAGATATGTATGTCAACGTGCTTGTAGTAGTAACTAGTAGCAGTACAACTCATATTCGCCACGAGACTGTATAAGTCTACCTAAGCCTAAACCCTAAACCCTAAAATTAGTGTATTTTGCCCCCGTTGAGCTGGCTCCTTTTGGGGCTCTCATGTCCTGACCATTCATTCTGAGCGCCGTCGTCGTCACGAATGGAGCCTTCCTCACCTTCGCTATGTTCCTCATTAATCACTTTCATCATCACGCAACACCCATCACCACAGCCACAATCACAATAGCCGCATCCTCATAGCAAGGACTGGCCATGCCTCTGCAAAGCCCTCAAAGTCAATAGCTTTGTCTGCCAAAGCCAAGAAGGTTATGGCCGCCAGCTTCAACTCTAAGCACACAGCCCCCGCAATCCCAGACTGTCCACAAAAACCTGAGAGAAAACACGCCAAACCCAAAACCAGGAGACTGAACCCTAAATTCAACTGATGCCCAGTGCTGACCCTGTAGGATTTAGAGTCGAGTCGGACCTTGCTCAACTGCCATGTTGGGGTTTCAGCTTGGGGCTTAGAGTACGGGGTTTTGCTCATGCAGTCCACACCTATGCCCCTAAACCTGCACCAGTAAAACCCTAGACGCCCGAAAAACACCTAGACCCGAGAACCTCACACCACTGGACGACCCCTAAACTTCCAAGCCCCTGCATCCCGCACCCCCCATCCCCCCCACCCCTGCCCCAACAGCGCTGGCCGCATTACTACAGTCTCGCGGAACGAGAAAAGTGGACCACGGTCGTTTGAGCCATGGTTCCAGGGCACTGGAGTCACTAGAGCTGAGGAGCACGAAGAGCAAGGTCCTCCGAATGCAGTGGCTTACCATTTTCCGTTTTGCCTCTGCGCTTTTTCCCTTTGTAGCATTACGCTGCAGAGATAGGAAGAGATCGGAAGTCTAGACTTCCCGCCGGATTCCAGCCCTTGCCAGGCGGCCCAGACGACCGGAGATCGAATGACGAAGAACGGTTGAAGATAGGATAATGATCATGAGTTCCGGCCAACATAGTACTTCATGGAGAATAAGGTTTTGGTAACTGATGCCAGACCTGAGAGGGTCTTGAGGAATAATACAGGGAAATCCTATATGAGAACCCAGTTCGGCGAGACTAGCTTTTCCTAAGGTTCTTAATCACAAGGCTAAGATTCTTAATGACGTTGTTACCAAGAGTACCCAAGAGTACAACGAATCTTAAATTTGAAACAATTTGAAAATTAGAAGAAGGGGCTAAGATTCTAACATAATATGTTCTTCTAGAATATTTTCATTATAAGAAGGAATAGAGAAACTTCGTTTGAGATCTATTTAAATCGAAAGAGATTATTTTACAAGAAATTTTATTGAAATGAATAGAAAAAATAGATATTCTTAAAATATTTCAAAAATTATAAGTTTGATTATCTTGAAATTTTATTGTTGTAAAAATCTTTTTCTGGTAGAAAATTGAAAATTTTTTAAGAAATATATATTCTAGGAAATATTTTTATGTTTAAATTTCGATTGTTATAATATAATTGCAGATTGAATTATGATTGTATGTGCGTTGTAATTTGTAATATATTATTATTTTATTTTTTTTGAAAGATGAATTTCTTATATATTTTCTCACGATACTTAAAATTTCGGAGATAAGAAATATTTTCTTTTTATTAATATTTCCGAAAATATAGGGTTTAGGGTTTACTCTAAATTCTAAACCGTGGTTTTGTAAAGAAAGGAAGCACGAGATATAGAAATCCACATAGCTTTAGAATGAAAGATGAAGATAGAGATAAAAAGAAAGAGAATTATCTAAAGACAGATATAGAGATAAAGAATGAGAGAAAAGACAAAGAGATAGAGAAAATAGAAAGAGAAAATATAATTGAAATAACGAGAGAAAAAATATAGAGATACAACGAAAAATTAAAACGAGAAAAAAAAAAGATATAAGGAGAAATATGAAAAGAGAGAGGGAGAGAGAGAAAAAAAACAAAGAAAAAGATAGGAAAATTATTCTTGATTTAATAGACGATAGGGAATTCCAGGAATTAAAAGAATCTGGAAAAGATGGGATTCTTCTTGATATAACATTAAATCCTAAGAAATGTATTGGGGAAAAGGTAAGAAGAATACCAATAAATAATAAATATAGATAAAAAGAGAAAGTGTATTAAAGGATGAAAATAGTAAATTTTTAATACCAAGAATTTTTTCTCTATGAAAAATTATTCCAGAGGAGATAGAAATTATAGCTCCTAAAGAA
>CAJNJA010011938.1:0-13387 GCA_905231915.1 Symbiodinium necroappetens | reverse complement strand
TGTGTGTCTGGGGGAGTGGGGGGGGGAGGGGGGTGGTTCGGGTTTAGGGCCCCTGATATGGATAAGGCCTGAATTATTAGCATAGGGTCTTGGGTTTAATTATAGTATACTTGCAGCCAGGAACCCTGAATAATAGTTTTGTTAACTATCCTGGCTTCTATATAGCCCCAAAGCATTGGGTATTGACGGCCTTGGCCCTCGACAGAACCGTCGAGGCTTAAACCTTCGGTTTACGGCTTAGGGTTGGGATTTAGAATTAGAATTATTTATCCAGGATGTTGTTAACTTCGATCTATTTCGATTTTGGACAAAGCTGCTTGAAGCCTACATTCCCAAGCCGCCAACTCCAAATCTGAACAGCGAAAGAACAACCAAAACATAAAACTGACACAACACGCAGAGACTTACACAAGCACAGACACACAGTCGCGGTCGGTCTCTCCTCATTGACACTAAGAATGCACATGCGCACCCACAAGTAGCATCGTTTGGGCTTGCCGGTGTCCGACCCGAAAACCTGATAGGAGTAAACCATGAAGAATCAGAAATGCTGTTCTAACTCCTTTGTACTACACCCGGATAATACCTACAGCAACCCCAACAACAACCTTCACACACCCTGGTTTGGAAACTATCTTGCCCTGTCGCAAACGGAGATTGCGCCTCCTCTTCCTTCGGAACATTTTGCCCTTGGCCACTTTGTCGGTTTAGGGTTTTAGGGCAACTCTCCTAGACTTGCGCAGCATGCCTAAAAACTACAAGAACCCTACCTGAGCCAGTGATGCCCCAGTGAGAGGTCTAAAGCCGTTCGGAAGTTCCAAACTGCACTCCCTGCCTCTTGGGCAACACCTCTGTGCGAGGAGCTCATCGAAGATACGGAATACAGTGTGCGGATTTACCATCATGGCAATACCCAAAGGTAGTGCACGAGCGTCCATGGGCAGTAAGTTTCGCTGAAGATCTTTAGCTTTCAGAGGCTTGCGATGTGAAGGTTCTCGATCTGGGTTTAGGTCCTGCGACGTCTGGGCTACGTGATAGGTAGTACCTTGACTAGGGCAATGACAAGGAAGTACTCCGAGTGCATCGCGACGATGCTGATTCATCGCGGCAGCTTACCTGCCTGCTTACCTACCTACCTACCTACCTACCTACCTGCCTACCTACCTATACCACAAACATACATACGTACATACGAACACGGAGACGCTGCAAGGTTCAGCGTACCTTTCCTTGACTCTTTTTCGCGAAGTGCATCGCCTGAAACCAACCTTGAAACCCAATGTCTAAACAAGACTCAAACCGTAAACCCGGGACCCCATGCCATAGACGAAGCCCAATAGAGTTTAGGGCCTCTGAAAAAACCCTAAACCTCCAGTTACCTAAATAGTAGGTTACTGGGGGTACATAATATATGGTTAGTAACCCACTATTTAGGTAACTGGAGCCCTAGGGTATACTCATCCCAACAGCCAAGTTGCTTCGCTCACTCCCGGCTTCTTAGGGCTGCGGCCATTCACTTTCACCGTGTTGGGCGACAGCTTCTTTAGCCGCAGCGCGCGGCCCTGGGAACCCCACATTGGGTTTAGGGTGTGTAGGGGTATTCGGCTTTCTAGGGTTTTGGGTTTGGGGGGTTTGAGGGCTTAGGGTTTGGGGTTGAGGATTTTAGGGTTTCAGGTGCAAAGGGGTGGATAGGTTAGACAGGCATGGCATGGGCATTTCACGTTTCGACAAGACAGCTGAAACACTCTGAACCCTAAACCCTCCCAAACCCTAAACCGCCTTGTCTTGTTGCTTGCGGCCCTCCCTTGCTGAGGCCGCTGCCGGCCTTCTACCCATAGGCCCCTAAGTCCTTCCTTTTTGTGGCTTCTATTTAGGATCCTAAAAGGTAATCCCAAAAAGGAACTACTTAGGGGCCTATGGGTAGCTTATAAAAGAGCTCTAGATACCCCGTGCAGGATCCTAAAGAGCCCTCCAAGAACCCTTCAAGATACCCTTGAAGATGCCCTGAAAGAACCCCTAAACCCTAAACCCTAAACCCTAAAACCCTAAAACCCTAAAACCCTAAACCCTAAAACCCTAGGCCCTAAACCCTAAACCCTGAAAGAACCCTAAACCCAAAGTCCCAATCCCTAAATTTGCACCTTCACACTCCCAGCGACTGTGGGAGCCTTATCAACTAGAACAGGGCTTTCAAGCTACATTATAGTATATAGGAGATGCAGATAGAGACTATAAGTGGATACTATTGCTAACTGACTCCGGCCCTACACCAAACACCGAGTTCCTGAAGACACGCTTGCAACTGACCAGGACCGCCACAACACGTCAAGTAGTCCCTGAGCCTTTTCTACGAGATGTAACGAATTTTAAGCTCAATCCATACAATGCATCTGTTTACATACATACATACATGCATGCATGCCTGCATGCATGCATGCATACATACAAAGATACATACAAAGATATATACATACATACATACATACATACATACATACATACATACATCCATACATCCATACATCGCTACATCGCTACATCGCTACATCCCTACATACATACGTACATACATACATACATACATACATACATGCAAACATACATGGATGCATACATGCATACATGCATGCATACATACATGCATATACATACCTGCATACATACATACATACATACATACATACATACATACATACATACATACATACGTACATACATACATACATACATACATACATACGTAAACCCGTACATACGTAGATGCATACATACGTACAGAAAACCTTACAACACCTATCAGACCTTGGCAAAATCAGTCAAAGCCATGGTACCTGCATACACTGCAAAGAGTCAGCACAGAAGCCTCTGGTAGTGTAGTGACTCATGATCTTAAATCTTAATACCTAGCTCCGTCCCAGCAACTGGGCACCATTGCATTCCATGCCCCACGGTTCTTCGAGGGTTGAATTCTTTCACCAAGGGTCCGTGTATCCAGGAATAGGATATTTGAGTTCAGTGATTATGCAAGTGTGAAACTATTAAGTAGTGTTTACGGCAGGGAAGACTTTGGTCTTCGGAGCATCCTGGGCATTGCTTACAGGGCCGCGAGATCACCCTAAATCCCCAAACCTGAACCCTAGAGGGTCATGTGCTTCGAGAGCACACGTAGGTAGACTTTACCGAAGCGCGAAACCATGCAAGACCGAAGCCGAAACTTCCGCGACTGCTGCTCTAAAATTTCTCAGAAGTACAAATATTCTGTTGATTGTGTACTGCATGCTTTTAGTTCTTGTCAGTTCTTACAACATGTTATGACTACTACCATCATGATCACTGCTGCAATTACTCTTACCCCACGCGCCTCGCTGTCCAAGGAAATCACCACGTGGCTTCGTGAGATCAGCGTCCGGGTAGACTGCAGCGACTCTTGTAGCAGGGGTTAGCAGATAAACCCTAAAACCCTAAAGCCCTAAACCCTAAAACCCTAAAGCCCTAAAGCCCTAAACCCTACAACCCCGAAGCCCTAAACCCTAGAGCGTCGGAGATCGTGCTTGGGAACTGCGGACCGGTCCGAAAACCCACGCCTAGGCGCCTGTGCCCGTAGCCCGATACCTGAACAACGGAACTCCCGAACCGGGCTTAGGGGCTTAGGGGTTTAGGGGTTTAGGGTTTAGGGGTTTAGGGTTTAGGGGCTTTAGTTTAGGGTTTGTATTTAGGCTCGACCGCTGAACCGAGAAGGGCTTGCTATCATACTCGTCGAATTTCATCGAACCAGCCTAGACTTCTGATTTTTGCACCTAGAATCCCAACACCTTTCCTTCCAAAGCCCATGCCTTCAAGCCCTGAATTGCGAAAGCCCAAACTCTTACCATACCAGGCCCGAACTGTTCCCCATAGGCTCCAAACTACTTCCTTTTTTTGGGATTACCTTACAGGATCCTAAAATATGAAGCCACAAAAAGGGAACTACTTTTGGAGCCTATGGGTAGACCCTCAACTCAACAAGCCTCTACTTTGGAGGTTCATGGGCAGTTATAAGTGGAGTTATAAGTCTCCTAATATGGGTCATAATTATTATAACCCTACTTATAACTACCCATGAACCTCCATGTAGACCCAGAAAAAAACCTTACCTCGTCCGGGATCAGCTGTGCAAAGAAGTTGGGCTGCTGCTGACCTCGCCGAGGGGAGTCTGCCATGCTTCAGGGATTTACCCATAGGCTCCATAGTAGTTCCTTTTTGGGATTACCTTATAGGATCCCAAATATGAACCACAAAAAGGAACTACTATGGATTAGGGTTTCGAGTTTCCCGAAGGATTACGGATTTACGTTCGATAACCCATGAACCCCTAAACCCTAAACCCCAAAACCCCAAAACCCCTAAGCCCTAAGGGTTTCGGGCTTGAAGTCTATCCGGCACCATGGATACTGCCCCGTGACGATGACCCTGAGCTTCAATGATCCGAGTAAGAAGCCCTAATGTAGTTCCGATCTACTGAAAGTTACTGAAAGCAAGCGTGCGATGTCATAACCCTAAACCCTAAACCATAAGTGACCAACGGCGGTAAGCATCTCTGGGAGTCATGCGACCACTCCCCAGCGACTTGCCACAGAGTTTTGGCAGCCACTTCTTTAGGGATTAGGGTTTAGGGTTTAGGGTAGTTTAGGGCTAGGGTGTATAGGGTTTAGGAGTGCATCTTCCACTCCAGCGGGCTGCAAATGTCCTTAATCAACGCCTGACACTCAAGAGAAATATGTCTTCACAGCACTGAAATGGGTTGCGCTGCTCGAAGGCTTGCTGTGACGGTCATATCCAAACCTTGCCGTAATTATCTCACGAAGCCGATCCTGAACACCACAAGCCGCAACTTGAAGCCTCACACCCCGATAGCCCAAACCGAACCCTTAACCCTAACCCTCCAGGTACCTACTATGTAAGGATATAAGGCCCTAGGGGCTCTAGTACCCTATATAGTAGGCACCTGGGTGGTTAGGGTAATCTGACAACGCCAAGAGACGGCCAATGGCCCAAGGACCATCCCCGCTCCGGAGCGCCAGGCACCTTTTTCAGTGAAGAGCTGGAGGTGGGGCTTCGGGGAAAAAAGGGTGAGTAAGCTCGCTCGGAATGTGAGATAGGTTGCATAATGCTCGGAACAGGGGTTGGGGCAGAGTCTAGTGTATTTCTTTTTCGGGCTTCTATAGTAGGGTTGTAGAGCTCTTGCGGTTTAGTCTAGGGCCCCAAGAAAGCACATAAGCAAAAAACAGGAGAGGGATATTCCATAGAGGCCCCCTCATAATGAAGCCCAACTAGGTAGGGATATCTCTATAAAATGCTTACCCATAAGCGCCTAAGTAGTTCCGTTTTGGGATTGCCTTATAGGATTCTAAATATGAACCATAAAAAGGAACTACTTTGGAGCCTATGGGTATGCTTATGTCCTTTTTGGGTCCCTAATGCTTATGCATGGGTTTGGTGGATCGGTTTGGGGACTGCGAGGGTTTTGGGCTTGGGGGTGTGGCGGTTTAGGGCTTTAGGGTTTAGGGCTTCAGGGTTGTAGGCCTTAGGGTTTAGGGATTAGGGTTTTAGGGTCTTTAGGGTTTAGGGTTGTAGGGATTAGGGTTTATAGGGTTTAGGGTTTAGGTCCGCTGTGTAAAGGGGCCTATGCTCAAGCTTCGTGAGGCTGGCGTGGTTTGGGGTGGAGGCTGAGGGGCTGCAATGCCTAATTTACTAATTAACAATGCTGTTTTTTGGGGGGTTCCTGCTTATACCTTCCGAAGACCTGTACACGCGCACTTAGCACCATGTTCCTTCCTTCCACCTCGGTGTTTCCAGGGCTTTCGGATTTCAGGGCTCGGATGTGCCGGTGCACGCAGGGTTTTCGGACTTCGAGGGGTTCGGGGGGGAGGGGGTGGGGGCGGGCTATTTCCGTCAGGTCGGAGGCTTCACTGCTGGCGCTCTTCAGACAGCCGTACTTCTTTAGAACATGTCATCTGCGAGGCTTCACTTCTTGCGCACTTGATGGAGTCGTACTTCCGAAGGACATGTTGCACATGCCGTCCTTCCTAATGCAACCCACACAGACCGGGTTTGATCCTAAGATGCTGAACTACAGCTTAGCCATGTTTAAATGTTGGAACATGCTCCGAAACCCGGACAGAACGCGACTGCTCAGTGTCCATAGCTCCTGCCATCTCCTTGTAGACTCGATTTGGCAACCCGGTCTGAGAGTCTCCTGGTCATGAAATTGAAGCTGCATTGCAAGTAGGACCCTAAACCCTAAACCCCAAAACCCTAAAGCCCTCGACCCTAAAACCCTAAACCCTAAACCAAGAATCAAGGGTGTCTCAAGCCAGTCCTCACCTCCTGCACCACGTTCTACACCCAGCTCCTAGACCCCGTTAACCCTGAACATGATTTGAGAACTTCCGAAAGTAAGGGGTACCTTATTTTGGGGTCCTTATAATAAGGATCCTACTATTTGGGGTACTACATTCCCCTATTTTCGGAAACCCCATTTGGGGTTTAGGCTTGCGAGGAGCCCGATCTCTGCACTGGGCATCGGGCTTTTGCTTCAAGGGCAGCTGCGAAAGATCCACGCAAGCTGAATACCTGACGAATTGAAGCTATTGGGTGACCTAAACCCTAAACCCTTAACCCTAAATCCTAAACCCTAAAAATGGGTGTTTGCAGTGTTTGAGGCTTCGTCTCGACACTCCTAAACCACGCGAAGGTCTTCAGCTTTCAGCGCTTGAGCAGCTGTATGTGAGCTGCCGACATCAAACCCTGCAAAACTTTTTTGTATGTATGTAAACAATCAAATTTATATATATATATATACATATATACATATATACATATATATATATAGGGTTTAGGGTTTAGGGTATGATGTAGCGTAGAGTCTAGATGACTAGTCTCCACATAGGGAAACTGTCCACCTAGAGTCTACCTAGACCCCAAAAACCTACCTTTGTAAGGACTTATAATTATAAGGAAATCAGAAGAAGGAACCCTAAAAAGGGTAGGTTCTTAAGGGTCCAGGTAATCCATACTCATCAGGATAGCCCTACAAAGACTCACCAAAACCGTACGCACCATGTTCTCTGCGCCCATAGGCCGTCTCAGGGACCGACCTTATGCGCTGAACCCCACAACCCCATTACCATAGGAACAGTTTACAATATCGAATCAGATTATCTCGGGCCTTACAACCAAAATGTGTTTTGTTTGGTGGGTTTTGTGTACTCTACTTCAGACTCTACTTTGTCTAACGGCCATCCAGGACCTTCGGACTTGCCTTCCGTACATCCACGCACCAAGTACCTATCTACGTTCACATGTAGGGTTTTAGGTCACCGGCACCAGCAACACCCAAAACAACCCTTCAAAAAGATGATCAGAGAACCTCAATCCGCACGATTCGGGCAATTACTCGAAACTCTCTTCTAGGCTTACAATGATTTCAGGAAGTGTCAGAACTATCTGAAAAGCTCTGCGGTTCCATCCGGTTCGAACCCTAGAGTAAGTCCTAAACGTGCTAGACTCTTCATTCTCGTTCGCCTTGACAGACATCGCAGCGCAACCTCTACCGGAGAGAACACCCTAAACCCTAAACGCCTAGACCCTAGACGCCTGATGAAACTGTCCCAAAGCCCTTCCATCCCTAACTTACTTTCTACAGCTGGGGCCCGCGCATGCACTCCAGGAGGACTTCCGAATCCCGAACCTGTGGTAAAGGGCGAAGGTTCCAAGAGCTTAGGCTTTGAGGCTAAGGGCACAAGTGTAGAGGAGTTGGGGTTTCGGGTTTTAGCTAAGGATTTGGGAGTCTAGTGTGTCGGGTTTTTGGGTCTTTCGGCGCTTGTAGCAGTTGTGCTTCTTCATGGGCGAGGGAGCTGTAAAGATCATTACAAGTAGGAGGGCTTTCAAAGGAGTTGCAACACGTACCAAGGGGAACCCGTACTGCTCAGTTGCAGCTCACGGCTCACGACCATTTCGCATGTCGAAGTCTCACAAACACCGACAATGCCGGCAACAATGCGGCTTAAACAAACAGACTCAACAGACTCAAAGGTTGGATTTCAGCGTACAAAAGGTGCCCAGGGCTTGTGGTGGAAGGGGATTGCTGTAGCCATCGTCTTAACTTTAGGACTGAAGCTCCAAAAACATAGAAACACTCTATACCCTGAACCGCTTAGGGTTTAGGGTTTAGGGGTTTAGGGTTTAGGGCCCACACCTTCAACACCCAAGTAGAGGCCATGCAGGCCTCCTTGCTGTCCTCATCGGAAGCCACACCTGGGGAAAGTCGAGAGTCTTTGGGTTTATGGTTTAGGATAGACGAGGGTTAAGGGTTTAGGGCTTAATTAGGGTTTAGGGTTTAGGATAAACTGGTGGCTAATCCACATGGCACTTCTTCCCGACTGGACGAGTACACGAGTAACATAGAAACACCCCAAGAAATCTGGTTCCTTGTTCGGGCGATATTAAAAATGATCATTTTTTATTCCTTCTTGGGCTTTTATTATAACAAACATGTAAAATTGTATCCAACAAGGACCCAGAAATTAGCTAGATCATTCCCGTGTAGTCCGTGATCTAATTCATGGCAAAGTATAACCCCACGCCCTAGTTTAAGTAATACAGGGTATTAAGGGGATAGCATGCTATACTTATTATGAGGAACCCCCAAAATAGTATTGGTAATGTTAAGGCCCCTATATTATTCAGGCCCTTGTATGAGGATCTCTACGGCACCTGAAGACCGGTGCGTTGGATTTTGGGGTTTGGACCTGGAGTGGATCCCCCGCGCTGGGCTGAATTCTTTTGAACATGGCATGCTGACATGTTAGAGTCCTGGAGCCTGAAGTCCTGACGTCTCATCTAAAATTCGTAAGAGGGAGCCTTGCTCTAGATCCTGGACCCAGAGAGCCCAATACCCCTTAATTAAGGAATAGACCTTAAATTATGGGGGCCTTAGTATTATGATGTTACGGTATATTCCTTAATTAAGGAGTCTTGGGCTCTCTGGGGAACCCACGAGACGACTGCCTGCGGCAATCCAAAGAGTCCTGGTGCTTAATAAACAATTACCGGAGCTTCCACTATCCCGCGACAAGGAAACCGCAACACCAAGCCTCAAACAACTAATGTCGGGGCCTAAGTAGTTACCAACACTATTTTGGGGCTTCCTTATTGTAATTGTGGTATAATGGGCCCCAAAAACCATATTCTAACCAGTAAGGCCCGCGGCCAGTATCGAAGAGCCGGCCGAGAACTTCGAAAAAACTCCTTGGCTGTGGCGCTGTAGCTTCCCAGGACGGTTTAGGGTTTGGGGGGTTTTAGGGTTTAGGGTTTAGGGTGGTCTGAAAAATCTAGTAGAATGTACTACAAGCAGGCCCCTACCTTCGAAATCTCGAACCATACCATGCCTTAAGGCACTCCCGCAAGGGATCCCAGGCCCTAAATCCCAAACCATGAACCTGAGCCTTTAAAGGCGCCATGCCATAAACCCTAAAAGGGTTTAGGGTTTAGGGTAATCCCAAACCATGAACCTGTAAAGATACCCTAAGCCTCCCTTAAGGCACTCGAAAACTAAAATCCCAAACCATGACTCGCTATTGATTGACTACCGAGACCCCCAAGCCAAAACCACACACCCTTTGAGGTACCTTACCCTTACCCCCAGGTACCTACTATATAGGGCCCCAGGGGCTCTAGTACCCTATATAGTAGGTACCTGGGAGGTTAGGGTTAAGCTGCCCTAAGCTAAACCCTCAATTTAAATCCTAGACCATGCGCCGCAAAAGATGCCCTGAAGCCCCTTAAACCCCAAACCATGAATCTCTACAAATACCTAGGACCTAGACCCTAAATCACAAGCGATACATCCCTGAAGGTGTCCTGAAAGCCTAAATCCCCAGATCATTCATCCCTTAAGGTACCCTAACCCGAAATCCCAAACCGTGACTCGCTTAAGGTACCCCAAAACCCCTACATCCCAAGCTTTATACTAGTCAACCTTCCCTCATTTGGAAATCTCCAAACCCCCAAATCCCCAAACCCTAAAGCTCGATCTCGCTCCCCTCTTACAGCGAGTTCAGACAAATAAAATATTGCAAGGAGGTATCTCGTTTTGAAAGAGCGTAGTCTTGACACAAATATAAAAGCCGTCGCTCACATGGCATCATCAACTATCATCTTGCTGTGCCGTCTCGGTTTCTTTGGAGTGGGCAAGATACAGAGACAATTGGATGAAGCCATTTATCGCTTCAAAACCTGGTGCGATAAGCCTGACCACGAGGCACACGTCCTGGAACGACTCCAAGTGCTTGTCCAGGTCCGAGTCGCCATCTCCAAACACGCGCAAGTAATCCCGGAGGCTCTAAGTGAAGACCGACTTCTCGTCCTTGAGAGTCTTCAACTCTGCAGCGCGGTCCTTAGCGTCTTGTTCACTGCCTTCGCATCTCCTGGACCGCCATGAGCGCGGACTCTTGCCCGGAGTTGTGACAAGAGGAGGCGAGGTCATAGCGCTGGGGAGCCCGGGACTCGCCGAACCCAGCCTCGGCAGGCTCCGGGCCTCCATTGCATTCTCAGTTTTCTCGCACAAGGACAGAAATAGCGCCTGCACACCAGCCGAAGCCTTCCTAAGCATAGAGGCCTTCAATCAAACTGAAGAGGGTGCTGAGGTATATGTCGTAGCTACACGGGAGCTTTGTCAGCAACTCAGACTCCAACATTCGACCCTAAGAATCCCCAAGCCCTGGCTCGTGCTGAAAGGTTGTGCCAGAGGGCGAAGTGGCTGCAGCGGGCGCCTGAGGCCAGCTAAACTAAACATAATATTGCTCATAATAATAATGATAATAATAATAATGATAATGATAATAATAGTAATAGTAATAATAACAATAATACTAGTAATAATAACAATAACACTAACAATAAAAGTCATAGTGCTAATATCACTAACAATAGCAGTTATAGTCTACAGCCATAATGATGGTAGTGTGCAGGGTTTCAAAGCTTAGGGGACTGCAGGTGAAACACGGAAGCCGGAAACTTCAAGGCCGAATTGTTGAGGGCACGACGCTCCGAGGCTTAAAGCGGTATCAGGCGTACCTGTAACCCCAAAGCCCTATAGCAATTTAGGCTGTGACCCTTTTCTGACAGGGTATAAACCACCAAACAATAGGTTTCTGTAAGGTTTTAGCGGGAAATCCCCTAAAACAGTAGCTCTTTTTTGCATCCCAAAGTAGGGTTTGCGTCCATGAAGTTCGGGCTTTTGCGCCATAGGCCCTCTTACGTCAAGTCCGAATACACAGCAACCGTCCGTCAGATTCCCACTTCTGCTTCCAAGCCGACCTACGCATGAGTATGGCTGACTATTCAGGCCTCGACAAATGTCCGAGACTATTTTGACCTATTTTATAATGTACTCCCAACACCCTATTCCAAGAATCAAGGCCTCTAAGTGTATTAGGGCTTCAGGAAGCAGAGGAATGGGCTATAAGCCTCTTTGATTGGCCCACAGATCCACTGCTGCAAAAGCCAAAAGCAAACGTCTGAGCGTCTGAACGATTCCTTACAGAACCCTTGTAGATCCCTTGAGGGAGCCCTTAAAATAGACCCTTATCAGCTAGTTTAGAGAGAAACATGGTCTACACCAAGATCTTGCGGTTGGCCTGCTACTTCCCTTCCATTTCCCATATGAGGACTCCGGACCTATGGACAAAGCACTAAACCCTGAACCCCAAACCAACCTAAACCCCAAACCAACCTAAACCCTAAACCGTAAACCCGAAAACCACCCTCAACCGCATGAGCCCGAAACCCCAAACCAACCTAAAGAACCGCAAACTGGCCTGAATTCTAAACCCTAAACCCTAAACCAACCTAAACCCTAAGCCTGTGTATTGAACCCTTGTACATCCCTGGTAGAACCCTAATTAAACCCTAAACCCTAAAAACCCCTAAAACACTAAAACCCCCTAAAACCCTAGACCCCTAAACCCTAAACCCTACTTAAACCCTAATTAAACTCTAAACCCTAAACCCTAAAAACCCTAAAACCCCTAAAACCCTAAAACCCCCTAAAACCCTAGACCCCTAAACCCTAAATCCTACTTAAACCCTACTTAAGCCCTACTTAAACCCTAATTACACCCTAAACCCTATACCTAAAACAATCCTAAGCCCAGAGAGCTCCACCATGACCGGGCCTGTCCCATCTGCGGCTGAGTCGGGGTCGAGCCACCTGGGGTCAAAACATTTTGGGGTTTGTTTTTGGTGGGTTTTAGGGCTTTTAGGGTGTTTTTGGGGACGTTTTTTGTTTCGGTGGGGGCTTTAGGGGTTTTAGGGGTTTTAGGGTTTTTAGGGAGTTTAGGGTTCAGGGTTTAAGATCCACAGCGGCCGAGCTAGAAAAATAGGGGTCTGAAGAATAAAAATCCCTATTCCGCACTACTCCCTGTATAAGTGTAGAGTGTAACCCCAAACCCTCTCTAGTTCCAATGGCCCTATATGTCACCCCGATACCCTAGAAATCCAACCCCGATACCCCAGAAGTCCTTTAAAGAGTAGGGCTGTATGTATCCTTGACACTGGCAAGGTGGGCAAGGCCGTCAATTGGAGTCATTTTCGGACTTGGCGCTGCATGCAAACCCAAAACCCAAAACCCTAAACCAGACGGATATACTGAAAGCCTAGCCGATTGAACTGCAATCTACACACGGCCCATGCACCTCCGCCAGCAGCACCCAAGCCCATCTGTGGCCGAGTTGTGATTTCACCTAGCCATGGCAGAGCAGCACGTGTCACAACATGGATTCGTATACGAGAATCTGGAGGGCATATACACACATGTATATACATAATAATGTGTCTTTACTGAGGAGCCATCTAGGCGCTGAAAAGGAGGTTGTTGTTGGATCATTTTGGGACAAGGCGCAGGCACTAACAGTTGATGGGAGAAAAAAGGGACCTTCGGCCGTTTATAGGGCGATGCTTGTCTGGAGTGCTGCGCCCGTGTCAAGGCCGACTGCTTTAGAAACAGAACGTCTTACCCTAACCCCCCAGGTACCTACTTTATAGGGTACTAGAGCCCCTAGGGCCTTATATAGTAGGTACCCGGAGGGTTAGGGTTAGGTGTGCCAGTAATCAGGGGAGTGTAGGTGCGCACCATGAAGGACAAGAACTGTGCACGCTGTGCACTCTGAAAGAAGCTCCTTGTTGCATAGCCTGCACCCCTGTTTCGACACCTAGGAATCGGCAGCCCTAAACCCTAAACCCTATAAACCCTAAACCCTATAAACCCCATAAACCCCATAAACCCTAAACACCCTAAAAACCCTAAAAACCCTAAACCCTATAAACCCTATTAACCCTAAACCCTAAA
>CAJNJA010011937.1:0-13388 GCA_905231915.1 Symbiodinium necroappetens | reverse complement strand
TTGCTGTGCGAGCCTACCACTGAAGTGCTGTTGCTCGACACCTTCACTTTCGTGAAGCAGCACCAGGCGGCTGAGTGGAGCCGCAAGAAGGAGCGCCGCTGCAGTATCCCGTTTTGCCTTGCAGGAGGATGCAGCAGGATCCCGTTCGATGAAGCCCGGCCTTCAAGACAGAGACAAATTTCGGTTTGTGATTAAGTTTACTTGTTTCTGAAGTTCGGCCCATGTCTCCAGCGTTCGACTCAGTGGACAAAGAGTACTGTGACGCCAGCATTAGCGCGTGTCGGCTGTCGCGAACTCCAGCGGATGCAATATCAAAGCACTCTGCACTAAGAGCCGGGCCTTCATCGCAACCCGCAAATCGCGAGCTGCTGGGGCAAAGTCGAAAGGCCCGGGCTGCACAACGCTGCGTGCTGACTCTGCCCCTTCCTCAGTAGAGCTCGCATGGAAGGTGATCGATAGCTTCAAGCGTCAAAAGCCGGTTTGCCTGAGGCGCATCGTGGGTGTCAAGCCGAGATTACAAAGGCAAACCATAGTTCCCATTTGGGTCCCACTGGTAAATTCATGTTTCAGGATCTGGCTCTCTTGCTGTCACAAGGCCGCTTGACAATTCAAACATTAAGAGTCCAAGCGGCAGAGTCGCCACCGGCCAAGAATCTCGCGCGTGCGAGGCTTCAGAGCACCGCGGTGGAGCCGTTGATTTTCGTGAGGTTTGGGCCTCAATCCTTAAATGCCGTAGGACAAGAGGCCCGGGACTTGATCTCGTGAACAGGCTCCCGTGCAGCCCGGCAAGTGCACAAATGGAGGGAAGGCAGACCTTCCCGCCAAAGACGTGGGACGGAAGCATCAAAATGGCCGCATTGCCTTGGAGTGTCAGAGCGCAGTGTGCTTGCAAGCCTTCATCACGCTTTGATGCTTGCTTATCTTGCTTCCGGGAACTGCGCAGCCGGTCAAACTTCGGCTCGTCAGCACGAGTCTTGAGCATCACTGGCACTGGAGTACTGCAGCAGAACAGAGCACCACAGCAGGCAGCAGGCACTGCAAACTTGCAATCGGTAGCCGAAGCGAAGAAGCTGCTACCTGGATGCCTTGGCAATTCTGGCTTCTCTTCGATCTAGTATGCAGCAGCTGAAAGTGGCCGCATTGTGGCTGGATTCTACATGCCGATAGCAAGGGCAGATGTTTCTTGATCACGGTAGGAGGACCGTCGCAATGGAGCTCGAGTCGCTGCACTCGTTTCTGGAGCCACCTGCCTCTGCTTACTGTGCTCTCGAGACACTGGAAAGCTTCTTGGCTCCTGTCTGGAGCCCAGCAGTCACGACAAGGCATGTGCGTTCGCTCCTCAACTCGCCTCACAGGTGCAGTCCTTGGAGGATTTCCTCACCGCAGAGGTGTGGTGTTTTCGTGGTATGTGAAGCTGCTCATGTAGCTGAACCGACGTCCATTGCCGGCATAGGAGCCGGCAGCACCGAAGAAGGCCCAGGCTGTCCAGAAGGCGAAGAACCAATTTCCGTTTCTTCGTAGTGACTCAGTGAGGGTGCTAGTCTGCACAACAGGAATGAATTGAAAGGTACCTACTCATTGTGAGTTGTCTTGTCAAAGTTGGCCCCCCACACACACACACACGCGAACGCTTGCAGGAGCTTGGAAAGCAGCCACGTCACCCTGGACCTCATGCCGCAGAGGCAGCTGAGGAGGCCAGGGTCCGATTTCAGACAGCGGAAGACGAGCCGAAACCAGTCGCAAAAGCGCCGTCTTGAAGAAGGCATCCAATGCATCCAACGTTCATCCGGAGGAGAACGCCGACGTCGCCGCTGCGTCCGTGCAGTTGCAGTGTCCATTGCAGTGCCGGGAGAAGCCCCCAAAGTCCCCCAAGCTGCTGGAGGAGGAAGGTGACGAGCAGCCGGCGAGAGAAGCGGAAGGAGCAGAGGAGGCCCTCGCGCGTCGAAGCTAAGAGAATCGCGACTCCAGCACTCAAAGGGGAAACAGATGGCCTCAGGTGCCGGAGGGCCTGGACGACAAAGTTCCGAGCCCAGCGGCCCTGCAGGCGGCCGCTGCAAAGCTCCTGGAGAGGGTGAAAGCTGCCAGAGAACAGGCGGGGTTGTTGGGAGCAGTGCAGCACACAGTTGTGAATGGACTGATGCAGTCTGTTTATTCTGATGCTATGCCACTACATATCCTTCGTGAACTCATGAAGTCTTCTGTCTGTCTGAGCAGAAGTGGAATAATCAATTGCTTGAGTATGCCCCCCTCGCGAAACGGTGCTTGAAACGAAGGTCTGACCCCAAAGCACGGTTCTTCACACGACGATTTGGTGATTCTTGGGTCTACGTTGTTGCGCTTAATACCACTGCGAAGTTATAGTGCTGTTGTGATAACTGTCATCCTAAGCAGACCATCTGGTATTTTTGCTTGTTGTCGCCACGAGCGGGATTGCTAAATGAGGGGGTGCCTTTAAGACATGTACCGCATCGGAATCGCCATGTCAGGGGGCCGGGGTTACGATATTGGTCCGGTTTGTGGTCCGGGCTGTCTGGGTTTGTCGTGGGGTCGGAAGTGACACAGCTGAGTTGTAGGCTTGGTCTTTCACTTCTGAGGGTCTGCAACTGCGTGATGAAAACGACGTTCACGACGACGACGATGATGATGATGATCATGGCGTTGGTGATGATGATGACTATGACTCTATGACTCTGAAGATGAACAACAATGCTCCTTGAGGCTGGCAAGCAGGTGCACCTTGTGGGCTGCGCCGGGATCTGAGTTTAAGGTTGGTGACGTTGGTGCCCATGGTGACAGCCTTTGTGCATGTGAAGCTGTTTGTGGCCGCACAGGGCTGCCCAAGCTGCCGGGATCCACTTCTGTGGTTCCCCAAGAGGAACTACCAGGAGGTGCTGGCCCGAACTCCAGGACGGTGTCGGACAGAAGAGATTGCTGGAGAGCACATGTTACGGAAGAACCTGATTGAGGTGGGGCTCCCAGAGCGCCAACGGGTGGCCTGGGACTCCGACGACGAGTACTTGGACGAGTACTCCGTCTTGGCAGGCCGAATGGCCGACCGCAACTGACTGGGTCGCTGCAGGCGCGCTCGCATCGTTCGGTTCTATTTTTTGGCCGGAGATGATGATCAGAGTGAGACCACGTCTTTTGCGTGTCCGTTTCGGGGCTTCAAGAGTGCTGAGAGAGGGAGGTGGTGTTGGAGGGGTGTCCCACACCTGAAAGTGTGTCTGTGTTGTTCGTACTTGCATTGCAAGTTGCACACTGTGCATTGTCTTGAAGTTGATGAAGTTGTTCAACTGTGTTCAGGATGACCCGGCGTCGCTGCTCGTGCAAGGCGGCTGGAATGGTGCCAATTGGCTGTCCGACCTGTGGAGCTACGAAGTGCCTTATAAGGAGTGGCAGCAGTTGAACATCAGCCCTGCGCCGATGGCTCGCTCGCAGCACGTGGCGGTTTGGGATAAGGCTGGCCAGAGGGTCTGGCTGCATGGCGGCTACGGAACGGGCCTGTTCGGAGATCTATGGACGTTGGGTCGCGGCCGCTCTTCTGTCTGGGCCGAGGTGACGTTTGCCGGAGGGCCCCACAGCGAGATCGGGCCATGCAGTGGCCTGGGATGATGTGGCTACCGCGCTGTGGCTGCATGGAGGAAACGATGGCTTCATCAAGCAGGACCTGTGGAGATACGATTTTATTTTCAGCATTCCCCAGCAGACAGCTGGGATCTCGTCAGGGACATTGTGCAATCCGGGCCATCCGCACGCTGGTCTCATGTTGCTGCCGTACATCTACGCCGGCTACAACGGGACCCTTTGCGGAGACCTTTTGGGATTTCTGGCTCCACCACCACAAGCTCCAGCTCCACAACCTCTTCACACACACACACACACACACGCGGTCGTCAAGTACCACTACAAGCACCAGCTCAAGCACCCTTTCCACGAGCACCAGCAGCAGCTCCACGACGTCAAGCTGGAGCACCACAAGCACCAGAACATCCAGCACCAACATCGAGCAATACGAGTGCCACGACCCGTACTTCCACTTCAAGCACCAGTGCTACCTCAAGCAGCAGCTCTGGCACTGCAGCATCCAGCACAGCCACCACCACGAGTTGCACGTCAACATCAACCACATCTCGCACAGGCAGCAGCACTTCAGGTACGCAGACAACCTGGACCGACACTTCCAGCATAGACACTTCGTCACTGTGACCACTACTACTGCCACGGGCGGATGGGTGGCAGTGGCTTATCCACAGGTTCCAGACTGGGTCTTATGGATTTTTGCAATCTTCGTGGCAGTTTTGGTGCTGCCCGTCTGCATCGTCAGTTTCCGGTACCACTTGTACCGGGAAGTTGTCGTGCCAGTCACGATCCAAGAGCGCTTGCCGTCCAAAGCGCCTCAGCCAGTCGATCCCCCACGGCTATGCGTGTGGTCTTGGGTGCTGCTGACGTAAAAAAAACTTCCGGCCCTGTCAATCACGTCGCCTCCGCTGCCCTATTCGGGTGCTCGCATCAGCATCCGTCAGCGATCTGACACGAGGTACTTTTCCTGCCATGCCATTCAGGTTGAGCCACGGATACAGTTGGTACCGGAGTCACCTATATGGCTGGCTGTGCGGACTTGCGGACCAAGGCTGTGCAAGGCTCCATGGCCCATTTCTCCACTCCCAGAGTTAGTCTGGGCACAGCCAGGCGCGACAAGCCAACACCCGCAGCCTGCAGCTGCAAATAGCCCGAGCACCGGCGAGCGAGCAGCCCGTGCCCTTCGGTCCGATCGCACGGCTGAGCGTTCGCACGATGGCCAGCATGCGGGTTCATGAGCGTCTGCCCCAGAGACCGGGTGTATCACTCGTGCGCAGCACTCCGTGCCCTCGGCTCGTTCCAGAGTTTTCGGCAGGGGCAGTGCAGAGCTGCTCCAGGCGAGTGCTGCGCTGCCCGGCCAGCTTGGCAGTGACCTTGCGTCCAAAGACACTGGAGAGGCAGGGCTGTCACTCCGCCACTCGCGAGCGTGCCATTTGCAAAAGGATGACCCTCCCAGGCTCGAGCCCCGCAGCAAGCGGCAAGACAGCGACGGGTGCCCATCTCGCCGCCCGTGCACACTGCGGCTTTGCCGAGCAGACTCCGTGTGCGGCTGGTTCCCGAGTCACCCGAGTGGCCTGTGGCAACGCGTGCGAGAATGCATCCGCTGAGGGATCCTTTAATTGCTGGACGTGAGCCTCATGGTCAAGCGCATCGTTCAGGTCTCCGGCGAAGAGACCTTCAGCATGATGACAAGAAGCATTTGCCAACGGAGTCGAGGAGGAAGCCAGATAGCAGGAGTGCAAGATTGCACAGCCCTGGCAGTCACAAGGCCTTTTGCGAGCACGTCAGATGTCTGGCAGCGTCACTCGCAGCAGAAGTAGGAGTAGCCCATGCCTGAAACTCAGCCAAAGAGCTGACTCCAGCGAGGCCTTCCGTGCCGAGAGCCGAAGCACGGCTCGTGCACGAGATAGCTTCACGGAGCCTCCAAGACCGCACGGTCCTCTCCGTGAGACGTGAGAGGAGCCTCCGACAGAGTCGCCAAAGTATGTCGGCCAAGCAAAGTGAGGCGGCCAGCAACGCGATGCCCCGGGCTGGTGAAAAAAGGGGAGACTTTGCGATGACCGGTGTGCTGGCACCGACGCCTCATCAGCCAACTGTCTGTTTTATGAAGTCGCAGGCTTTGCATCGGGTCCCAGGCCAATAATGAGTTGCCAAGAGATTCATGATCGTGCATGACGGCATCTTGATGCCGACGGTGCACTGAAATTCGAAACTTTGTGAACAACTTGTAGAGCTTCTGCTCATGGCCTGCCTGGGCGCTCCAACATGGCATTCCCGGCCTGTGGCGTTCAGGTGCCGGGGGCGAGCGGAACACCTTGCAAGAGCGAGCGGAGTGCTGCGTTTTCTGTCGGCAGGCGACAGGATGCACCGCAAAAGCAGCATCTCGGACCGTGCCACCACGGCATTGGGATCCTACGAATCTGCGAGGCCGAAGCGGAGCCAGCAGCTTGGGTTGGGCTTACCAACGGCAGGATTCTGGGCACGGCCGTACAGTAGCCTTCCATGCAATTCGTCAGTGTAGGATGATCGTTGATGTGTCGTTGACCCTTTGGAACTATTCCCTTTTGGAGCTACTGCTGCTGACTCTCATAAAAAAAAGCTTCAGAGGTTGTCGTTGGTTGCGAACCCGGCACCCTCAGTGCGGGTAACAGTTTCAGTGTCGGTAGGCATCATTGTACCGCATCAGCGAAGCCTCCGCGTTGCAGCCTTCTGCACCGATCTGTTTTTCTTTTCTGCACGTGTTTGGGCAGGAAGCTGAAATGGAAGCGTGATGTCCAGACTACCTTGAACGACTATGAAACGAACTTGATTCTGGTTTCGGCCTCAGTCTCAGTGGTCCAGCCGGCACGATCCTGCCCTTTGCCATCTTCTGCTCCGTGCAACAAATGAGCGTGATCATCAAACCATCGCCAGAAGAGCAGAGTGGGTCGAAGCATTCCGCAGAAAGTGCCATTAATTGTTGCAAAACTTTATTGGCTTCATATCGGGCTTGAAATGCTTGAACACGGCAAGTGCATCAAGAGACATCAGTCGTGTCTCTAAAGCCCGCGAGTATTGACATTTGGGGAGGCACGTTGGCCACGCTGCCCTGAAACGCTTCGAAACCCGCCAGGGAGGGTGGGGAAGGGCCTGTAGAGTGCTGAATCTTTCAACAGCATGTGGCGAGCGATTCTGGGGCTGGTGGTCCTAGTCGTCGTCGTGGTCTTGGTTGTCGCGGTCGCAATCGCGTCATGATGCCGTGGTGCTCTGTCTATTAATCTTGAGGGGTCTGGCGGATTGTGTTGTGGTTCTTCGACGTTGCAGCAGGATTCCCAGTTTCTACATGTCGATTTAGCCAACCTCGTTGTGGAAGATGTAGATTGCAAGGAAGATCAGACTGTGGAGTCGTTTGTAGTCGTGCAGTTTGAAGCTAGCAAGCTTAATACGTGAGGCTAAATGGCAGCGGCAGCGCCTTGCACTTCACATGTTCTTGTTGTGCCTGCATGCCGCATGCACGCACCCGAATCTCTCTTCCGTGTACGCAGTCTCAGAAGCTTGCCAAGTCTATCGAAGTTGCATGCGAAGACAGATAGTTTCGAGCTGAACCAATGGGTTTGCACATCAGCAACGTGCATGACTGCATGAACATGTATATACACGTTGTTACACGTATACACATACACATGTACATCCGTGTAATTAATATATATATATATATATCGTATACTTTTCACGTGTACAGGTGGTGTATGGGAAACAGCAAACTCGGGAGTGCACGCCTTGCAGACTTTGCAAGCATAATGCATCGTGCGCAGTGTCATGACCAGGCTGTGTGTACATGGATGATGGCCAAAGCATGCCAAAGCCACGCAAGCATGAGGCCTCGGGCCGAGTGCCATGGCCAAAGCCACGACTTCCTTGCCGGCAACTCAAGACTGTGCAAGCCGCTGCAGCAGGGCCCTCTGTGTGTTTTGTCTGCGCCGGCGAGGCCACGTCGTCTGTGATAAGCCCAGCTTCGATGGCCAGAGCATGCCAGAGCGCTTCCGGGTGCTGCCAAAGGAGCAGCAGGCACGGCAGGCCTCCAGAGTCGCCACCGGCCGAGACTCTCGCGCGTGCGAGGCTTCAGAGCACCGCGGTGGAGCGGTTGAGCTTCCGGACGTTTGGGCCTCGATCGTTCATGCCGTAGGACATCAAGCCCGGGACTTGATCTCGTGAGCAGGCTCCCGTGCGGCCCGGCAAGTGCACAAATGGCGGGAAAGCAGACCTTCCCGCCAAAGTCGTGGGACGGAAGCATCAAAATGGCGGCATTGCCTTGGAGTGTCAGAGCGCAGTGTGCTTGCAAGCCTCCATCACGCTTTGGTGCTTGCTTCCGGGAACTATGCAGCCGGTCGAACTTCGGCTCGTCAGCACGAGACTTGAGCAACACTGGCACTGCAGTACTGCAGCAGCACCGAGCACCACAGCAGGCAGCAGGCACCGCAAACTTTCCATCGGTAGCCACAGTGAAGAATGGAAGAAAATCCTTTATTCTCGTTCCTGATCGCCTCGCAGTGGCAAGCAGTTCAATTTCTGGGCTGGCCGTACTTCGTGGCATTTGCATGCACTGTTCTGCGGGCCGTGTGCCAACCGACAATCCTGCCATGACAGCAGGAGCCACAGAATTTCAGCTCGTGTCTGTCATGGCTTTTTGAATTTTTGGAGTAGAGCTGCGGACGTTTAGTTTTTCAGAGTCTTTGGCCCCCATAAAAGGCTCGACAGCAGTGGCGCACCATTGTTGGTGGCAATGCTCGGTTTGGTCGGGGAGCCAAGGGTTTCAGGATAGGCGCAGAGGGCAGCTTTCAAGCCTCCGAGAAGTGCGCTCAGATCAGATAGGTGCCGCAGTTCACGCGCTTGGCGCTTCCTCAAGAGCCTAAGGCGAGCAGCTGCGCACCACTCTGGGCCTGAGGCACGTCGCATCGCACAAGGGGGGGGGGAGAGATCTATCTGCTATCTCTTCCGAGTCATGAAGTCCGACCCCAAAAAAGCCACATGTGCTGGGATCGGAGTCCCGCTATGAACCTTCAGGTGAAAGCTCAGACTTGCTTTGATTTGGTTTGTGTGGCTTTTGCATTGGATCTCTCGGATTCCCTCGTGAGCCGAAGTCTGCGGCATCTCGGCCAGGACACGTGAGTCTGAGCGGGTAACCGCTGTCAGTGAGAGAGGCACGGGAAACCGGGAGAGCTGGAATTGTTGCAACGAAGTCTAAGGGACGCGCACGCGCCTGAGTCACTTCGATTCGGGCAGGCCGTGACAAGCCCGTCTCCAGGCACTCGACTCAGGCACGGATGCACCGCGAGCGACGGCCGGCTGAACCGCTGCTTCTTTGCCAGGAGCTGCAGGACTTCCTCTGGGGACACATCACTGTGCGGCCGTCAATGCAGGCGCGGACGGCGGACGCGCCGCGAGCGCTGGTGTGGGGAGGGGATGGCTTTTGCCTTTTGCAGACGTAGCCGCTCTCGGGCCCCACCGGCTCCGCATTGCGTATTTGGTAGCTTGGGCATTTGGGAGGGGGAGCCAGACGCGTAATTACTTCCCTGCCCCACCCTTGTTGTAGTCCAGCTTCTGTTTCTGGTTGCAGGTTTTTCTCCCACAAGCTGTTTTTCCTTGCATTCAGACGTTGACACATCGTTTCTTACGAAGACGTCTCTTTCTCGCGCCAGGAGTGTCTCGATTTCTTGTGGTGCCCGGAGGTTGGTTTGGGCTGTGCCTGCTTCGAGTGTATCACATTGCGGACTTTGCTAACTGCGCTGGAAGGGCAGCGCCTCAGAGTAAGTAGTCTCCTCTTTCCTGCAGGAAGAGGAGGAGGCGCTCGAGAGGGCCTGCACAGAGGAAGGGACAGTCGTGGTGGAAGACCGAAGTAAAATGCTCTGCACCTCCTGATTGGACAGCCACAGGAGAACACACGCCTGGAGGAGGAGCGGCAGCGACAGGAGGTTCCATACAAGACTGCACTGCCTCTCATGATTGTCGGCATCTGTTGGCAGACGTTTGCCAAGCTACAGTGCTTTGCTCTTTGTTCTGCTATTCTGCTATATGAAGCCGCAGGCTGCAGCGGAGATGCGCGAACAAGAGGAGCACCGCAAAGTTAGGAAAAGCAACCGGCGGCCGCAATCCACTCGTTCTCTGAAAGTTTGATATGTGCGGGTGTACAGGTGCAGTCCGGCTCAGTGGCAAGCCCTAAAGTGCTCGCAGTCTGTGGCAGGAGCAAGCCAAGGCAGAGGAGGAGACGCACTCTTTCAAGCCGAAATGATGACTGGAGCGAGTCGTGCAACGCTGCGTAGTAGGAGAGGGCACGACTGGAGGAAGAGCGGCGTCGACGAGAGGCACGTGGCATGCAACTGTTGAGAGCTCCGGCAAGCAGTCACTCTGCACGGTTCGTAGACACCGCCGTTGTAGGAAGAGGAGGTGCTGGAGAGAGCCCATGTTGAGAAAGAGGCGAGAAGCATGTTTAGATTGCTGCACTGCCTCCATGAGTGGCAATGCTTACAGCTTCGCGCAGGAGCAAGCCAAGGCTGAGGAGGAGATTCTGCGGTAGCTGGAATCGACTATTTTTGGGGTCTCATGTCCATGTCAGCGGGAAGGCCTTTAACGAACGGCGCACAGGAGAGAGCACGGCTAAAAAAGCACAGGCGCCGACAGGAGGTGCGCTCGGAACAGACAATTGTCACTTCATTGTTGACCTGGACGTGCGAGATTCCGTAGTGGGAGAGTTTGCAGAAGCTTCATGTTGAAGGCCCACCAGGATCTGCGCCGTGAGCTGACGAGGTTGCAGCGACAGGCCGCGTGATTGGGATGAACGCCTGCTGCAGTTTGTCACACAGTTGTGAGTGTACTAATGCAGTCTGTTTATTATGATGCTATGCCACTACATATATTTCGGGAACTCATGAAGTCTTCTGTCTGTCTGAATAGAAATGGGATAATCAATGCTTGGGTATGCAACCCTCGCGAAACGGTGCTTGAAACGAAAGTTTGACCCCAAAGCATGGTGTTTCACACGACAGGTTTGATTTGGTGATCCTTCGGTCTACGTCGTTGTTGCGATGCTGAATATCACCGCGAAGTCATGGTGCTGCTGTGACCATTGTCATCCCTAGCAGACCGTATGGTAATTATTTGTGATTGTTGTCGCCCCCAACGAAGCCATGCTAAAGTGTGATGACGCCAAATGAGGGGCTTCGTTTAAGTCAAGTATAGAATCGGAATCGCCACGTGAGGAGGCCGGGATGAAGTTAGTGTGTGATGAGCAGGTTCGCTTAATGAGGGGGTGCCTTTCAGACATATACCGAATCGGAAGCGCCATGTCAGGGCGCCGGGGTTAAGACATTTGAGGAAGGGGGATCGCCGAATGAGATGTGGGATCACCCATTGTACCACATGTGTGATGTCAGAAATGTGATGAACCGGGAGTTTTCTGTGTTGTCCGGGCTGTTGCCGGGGCTGCTCCGGGGTTGTGGTTCCGGGTTGTGGTCCGGGCTGTCCCGGTATGTCGGGGCGTCGGAAGTGACAGCAGAGTTGTGGGCTTGGTCTTTCAATTCTGAGGGTCTGCAACTGCGTGAAGATAACGACGGTGACGACGACGATGATGATCATCATCATCATGGCGTGGTGACGACTATGACTCTATGACTCTGAAGCTGCAGAGCAATGCTCCTTGAGGCTGGCAAGCGGGTGCACCTGGTAGACTGCGCTGGGATCTGAGTTTAGGGTGGATGCCCTTTGTGCACGTAAATCCGAAGCCGTCTGTGGCCGCACAGGGGTGCCCGTCCTGCCGCCAGCCTGAGCTGTGGTTCCCCAAGAGGAACTACCAGGAGGTGCTGGCCCGAACCCCAGGACGGTGTCGGACAGAAGAGATTGCTGGAGAGCACATGTTACGGAAGAACCTGATTGAGGTGGGGCTCCCAGAGCGCCAACGGGTGGCCTGGGACTCCGACGACGAGTACTTGGACGAGTACTCCGTCTTGGCAGGCCGAATGGCCGACCGCAACTGACTGGGTCGCTGCAGGCGCGCTCGCATCGTTCGGTTCTATTTTTTGGCCGGACCACGTCTTTTGCGTGTCCGTTTCGGAGCTTCAAGAGTGCTGAGAGAGGGAGGTGGTGTTGGAGGGGTGTCCCACACCTGAAAGTGCGTCTGTGTTGTTCGTACTTGCATTGCAAGTTGCACACTGTGCATTGTCTTGAAGTTATGATGAAGTTGTTCAACTGTGTTCAGGATGACCCGGCGTCGCTGCTCGTGCAAGGCGGCTGGAATACGTCATTTGCGCACGAGCACCTTGATGGTCCCTGAACCGGCCATATCTTTCTGTGATCGTTCCGTCAGACTCGAGAAACGTTCCTTACTTGCTTCGCTAATGTGAAGGTTTCTGTGCATTCCCAGGGGTCCTTCCGAGATAGTTCCTTGATGTTCCTTGACCCTGAATTCTAAAAGCTTTATGGGAAGATTTCAGGATGTGAGCGAACAGAAGCTAGGCAGCACTTTGGAGTCTGTGAAGACGGGCTAGATCCAGCAGGTGCTGGCTTGTTTCAATACCTAGTTTCTGCTTGCTCATTGTGAGCCTAAAGAGCAAGAGGCCTTCTGTCGACGATGCGCATCGGGAACCGCATGCGTCGTAGATAGGGGCTTCTCGGATCGAGTCAAGAACTCCCATCGCAGTGACAAGATAGCATCAGATAGCAGAATCTTTTCACAGACTCTGCTCTGTGAATTATGAGCTTGGTTCCCGGCTGTGTCATAGTTGACGGATATTTAGTGAGCTTGCAAGGCCCGTTGTTGCCACGCAGAAGATCTTTAAATCCGAAAGCTGTCTGAAAATTTCGTCGGATTTCGGTTTGGCAGTTCATGTGGTCTCCTGCTCAGCTCTGTTAACGGGCCGCCATCTCTGCTGCAGCATCCGACGGGTACCTGCACGAAGGCAGGCGTCGCGTTTGAAAGCTGCATCTATGGGAAAGCTTTTCGTTAATATCTACTAGTGGGCACAAGACGTCAGGAGGGACATAACAGACGGCGGGCGCAGGTGACCCACAGCAGAAAAGCAGCTAGCAGCTAGATGATGCCCACGGAGTAGAGGCGTTTGTCTAGAAGTCTTGAGGTTTTGCAAGTTGTCCCTCTCGTAGTTCTTGCTCGCGCATGCAAGCACCCACAACGGGCCGCAGTACAGACAGACAGAGTCGCCCGACCTTTGTGTGCGCCAACAACTGACATTGCCGCCTCGAAGTGCGCGAACATCGCGCGCGGCCTGGCTCAAACATCGCGTGATAACTTTTGCGGGTGTCGGTATGTACATCAACGAGAGCCGCAGCATCCACGCACGCGTAGGCACATGACATGGGCGAGTGTAATCGTTGGCACGCGAACTGACTGATGTGCATGCGCGCGCAGTCGTGTAGGCTCGAGCGGTCATTGCAATATTTATGCTTCGCCACTGCTGCGTGGTTCGCTCCCCATATTCGGGTTGCGCGAGCATGGTGGCTAGAATGGAGAGGATCACAGGGGCCGCAAGCCACGATATTCTTATCATGCTGCATTCTTGATCTGCCCTGCAGCAGCACGGAACCTTCAGAGGAGTAAAGAAGATGCTAACCGCTACAGCTATGGCAACAGTGCCGGCAACCTTCGCTGAAATTGCTACCACCACGAACACCACCACTACGACTACGACTACGATTACGACGACGACTACTGCTACTGCTACTGCTACTACTACTACTACTACTACTACTACTACTACTTGTGGAGCGCAGCAAACGGACTTGCAAAGCAATCGCGCTGCTGCAGCTATTTTCGCTCCGCG
>CAJNJA010011936.1:0-13389 GCA_905231915.1 Symbiodinium necroappetens | reverse complement strand
TGTAAATTTTTTTTGATCCTTTTAAATTTTTTTTTGACCCCTCTCCCACCGCGGGCCTCAAAGGACTCAGAGGCTTCGTTCACCCGAGTGGGAACAGTGGCCTTGTTGCTCAAACCTTTCTTAAGGCAAGGCGGCGCGGCGATGCCGTGAGAGCTTCAGGTGATGAGTGCGAGCCCGGTACATGCGGTTGAGATCGCCAGGAAAATCATCAGACTTTACTTCATACTTGCATACATTGCATGGCCACCACACGCCAGTGGCGGGGGCGTCAGACTTGAAAACCGGCAACCCGCCCATGGCCTGGGGAGGATGAGAGGAACCACCCGCATTCTTGCCTTCTTGCAAGAGCAGCCTGCTTTTTCTTTTTGCTATTGCGGCGATGCTTGGTATGAAGCTTAGTACCACGACTACGCTCGAGCCTGGGGATGGTCTTCCGAGTCATGCCATGCACCTCCATAAGGTGGGCAATGCGCGCCTCATGATGGCCACGAACCAAATCGTGTCAGACGGAGAAACCGCATCCCGGAACTTGGCACTTCCAAAAGGGGACCTGAGAGGTTTTTGGCCCAAGGAAGGGAGCCGAATAGTTTTTGTTTGAAGAAGAACCTCTTACTGGGAATCTTCTGCTCATTGTCTGACGACAAAGGGAGCAGAAGGAGGTAATCCCTCCACTCGGCTAGGGGTGCACGCAGACGAACTAAGGTTGCCTATGCTTCCTTGCTGAGTTGGGGTCTGAGAAGGCAGAGACAACACTCCTGACGCAGGCAAGTGAGAGGCACTGGCGACGGAGACCTGACCTTGACCATCCTTGGAGCCTTGGGGCCTGTGAGGGTCGCTACCAGAAAGGCCCGCAGAAGCAGAGTCCCGAACCTCGTTGGAGCCTAGTTTAGGACTACCCCGGAGGTCCTTAGGAGCAGACAGGTGAGAAGATAAGGCAAAAGACGAGCGCGACAACCTACACGGAGTAGCCGACGGAAGAGAGAGGACAGAAGCTTTCTTGGGCCTGGGAGTGGAGGTCAGGGGGCCGGACCGATAGGGGGCATCGCGGAGAACTAAGGCCACCGCCGGAGGGCTCTTGCGAGCTGAGCCCGCAGAATCATCCTTGCTGAATGGAGCCATGACGAGTCCTTCGACTGGCAATTCCAAATGATCAGCAGAGTTCCCAACCGCTCACATCATCTTAACGTACTCATCGAACGTTGATGGAGGAGTATGCCCAGCCCAGAAATTAGATTCGTCGCCAGCGGCAGCATCAATATCGGGGTCCTCAGCGAACCAGAACTCTGAGAATCTCTGTTTGTGATTACTAAGGTGCCCGACCGCAAGTAAGCGGAGTCTCGCAGCTTCTCTTTGCAACCCTTCAGAACTGAGTGAGAGGCCCTTTCTATGAGCAATTGCACGAGCAACCGACTTGAAGGCACAATCACCTCCACCACCATCTTCTTTGCTGAACCAATCAGACAGATGGAGAGAAGACAGTAACATGTCGTCAGGGGACATGGCAGCAGCAGCGGCACTCTTGTGAACAGGAGCCTGTTTCGGAGGACCAGCATCTTTGGGTCGGGTCAGAGGGTGGGGAGCCGGCCTAGCATGGCCCTGATCTCCTGAGCAGTCTCAGCTTCTGACGCCTGGTCGTCTGGAGCATCGAGTTGCGTAGGAGCAACCTCTAAACTCGGGACCTCCTAGACAGGAGAGGTCTGCAAACCTTCACGGACAGAAGCCTCTTTTTTTGGGTTGTTTGTCAATCCAGATCTTCTGTCGGGCCTGGGCCTTTTTCTAGCCGTTTCAAGACTAACCGCAATGCAAGTGCCCTGTTCAAAGTCCTCGAAGCAGAACTGGGCTTGGGCATCGGGGGGGGGGGGAGTAGCCTTAACAATCCACACCGGCCTGGCGTGTTTAGAACGAGGTTTACGTCTAGCCACGACCTCTTCGACATGCCATTTGACATCACAAAGAAAACTTCTGACATCATCCTCTACCCAAGTTCTTTGGGACTTCAGCAACTTCCCATACACGCACACGAGAAGCGTTGGGGAAAGTGTCAGGGGCACTGTTGAGAATGCCTAAAGTGCTCTTGCCGCCTTGACGAAAGGCAAGCGGCTTGGTTGAGCCACGGCAAACCTGAAGTACTCTTCCTGAGAAGCAGACAGCTCCTGAGGAACACGCAAGAAAGCGGTCAGCACTTTAGAAGCTTTGTCCTGAGTCTGTAACCAGCGACCACCAGTTAGGCACGACACCTTGCAGGCGCCAACGTGGCCAGAGCGCTGATGGCAGTTTCAAGGCTGTCTGTTCTCTCCTTGGAAAGAAAACTTTGGCGATACTCACTTGGAGCGACCACCCTCAGAGAGCAAAGCTGGGGGCCTCTATAGAGGCATTGGGGCCGATTGTCTGGCGATTTGCCTGTCTTCCAACACACATTACCAGCGGGCAAGAGAAGGTCATCATCAGCAACCGTGGCAACCGAAAGCACAGCACACCCTCAGTGGTGAAGTTGCCGTGGTGGTACCCTGTCGCGTCCAAGAAGGACTTGGGGTTGCCAGCACCTTAGCTCCGTCTGCCCTCGCCGGAGCAACGGCAGACGTGAGAAAAACCTCAATCAGTGGGCTCCTCCGCCGCGGGAAGAGGGAAGCCCAAGCGGGACTAGAACGACGAGGGCGCCACTCGGCGTTCCGGATGCTGCCCATTTGGGAAATCAAAGCCAATTCGTGATCACAGGATCTGACGCCCCAACCCAAGCGCTGAGCGAGAAGGGAGGAAGGACGAGGAAGAACCCTGAGAGGAGGGAAGAATGAGCACCCCTAAAAGACATGAGCAAAGAGAAGGGACCACCGCCTCGCTGCAGGCATGACAGACATGAAACAGGACCAGAAGGAGTCCACTTCGCATCTGTGGAGGCCCCTCCGCACATCACGGCGATGCCCTCCCCATCTTGTTCCTGAGCAAGGGCAGGAAGCCGACGCACCAAGCTAGGACCAATCCGAAGCCCAGCAGCACGAGCAATCGCGCTGCCCCGACGCGACTCATGAGCGAGCCAAGCCCCAACCTCCGAAACCCGCCACGCCAGGTGTCCCGAAGCAAATGAGCAGCCTTAACCTGGAGGTTGGGGGGGGCCCTGACATCCCAAGCCCGATGAGCATCATCCCCAAACAGACCCCACCTACGAGCCTTAGGAGCCCAACCAAAACCTTAGCAATCGCTCCACCCACAGAGGTGTGCTCGACTCGAATCTGAGTGGGATCCGCGCCGTGCAAAGCTACCGGCTCAAGGCTCCTAACGTCCTGATCAAAGCCATGAGACTGAGGTCCGAGCAATGTCCTAGCAAAAGCACACGCTGAAGCTCTCTGCTAGACCTGTCGGGTGATCTTGATAGCTCGACCCACTGAAGGTGAAGATCACTCTCACGTCCTCTCTTCCACCACACCGAAACACATGGCAGCAACTTATCATGCTCAGTAACCTGTGCGAAGGACAATGCCTGTGTGAAGGCAAATGCATTGCAAAGGTCATTGACTTCCCGCAGACTTTCATGATTCTTGGCAAGGATGAGCTTTCCGCTGATAGCACTACCTTCAGAGAGGGCTTGCTTGAACTGTCCCAGACTAATGAGCGTCCCACTTTGACTGGTCAACTTTCACTGCGAACTTACTTTTCTGAGGTCCAGACTCGGGCTTCGGTGCCTGCTCAGGCGTGGGAGCAACAACGGAAGCCTCCGCGGGCTTGCCTTTGCCTTGCTTCCCCTTCCCTTTCACTTGGCCAGACTTCCGACTTGCAGTGGGAGCATTCGGTTCCGGTCTCACAGTTTCTACCCCATTTCCAGCTTTTCTAGCAGGGTTGGGTGCGCGACCCTGCTGCCTGCTATCATTCCTGTGGTCGCCAGGAACAGTGGAGGCAGCTGCCCACGGTTGAAGCTTCTCGAGCATCTTCATGACTAGCTTGTCCTCTGACCAACTGTTCTGCATAGCTGCCTGCAGAATGCTGTCCTGACCCGCGTCTCTTGCCTGCCGGGGCACGAGGAGCTTCGGGTTTGGGAGGCTTGCGCGGAGGAGCGGGCCTCCTGTCGTTGAGCAGCCTTGGTTTGCCAAGTTCGCAGGACCTGGAGAAGCGCCTGAGCCAAGGATCTCTCATCGTCCAGAGGGCCTGGGTGAGATGCCTCACCCACTCTAGTCAAGTCTTTCTCAGAAAATCAATCATGTGATGCCATACGACACTTCCTAAAGGCAGCATCAGTATAACATCCCTGGCCAAAGGAGTAACCAGCAAGAGCGCAGCCCTTACCCTGAACAGCCAGACTAGAAGCTCTGCAGCGTTGGAAGGGAGAAAAGGCGGCCTCTGCAGCCGACTGTCGACGCGACGACAAGACCAAAACTAGATTCACAAGGAACCTGAGGCAGCACCCGCAGCGCTTCCTACTTACGGTCCTATGAGGCACAGTCACTGAGGGTCTCGCCCGCGGTGCGTCACCAATCGGCTTGGGAGTGACTGGTACAATCACTTGTCGGAGTTGCCGGCTGTGTGCCAGGCTGCTCGTGCCACATGCGAACTACCTCTTCGGAGGCTCCCTGCTGCGCAAGCTTAAGGCTCTGGCCTGGTGCCTCCTCGCTCGGTCCCGAGCTCTCAAGCGAGCCGCCTGGACCCTCTGGACACCGCTCTTTCCGAGTCCCACCTTCAGGCACTCGGAACAAACAACTCGGAACCATGGTGGGCTCCTCGTTGTAAACTTGCTTTGGCGATTGAAAACAACAGAAGCAACACAACCAAGCACCTACAAGGCAGCCAAGGACTTCGAAGTACAAGAACCCCGAACCCCAGCCTGGGAACCAAAGCCTGACGAGACCACCAAAAGAGTTCGGGAACCGTGTTCTTCTCTCCTACCATTGGACAAGGCCACGTGGGTAAGCCAACGGGGTCTATCGGGGAGGGAGCACAACTACCTATGGGTAAGCCCACAGGAAAAGAAAACTGTTGCAAGCAAGGCCCACAGACACCTCACCTTGTCATTCACGATCTCTTGCTCCATGGCCATGGCTAGAGAATCGCAGTCGCTGTAACCAAACGGGGGCCCGAAGGGCCTGGTGTAAGAAGCACAAGGTGCACAAAGGCGGTTGGGGGGAGGCCGGGGCAAACTTCCCTTTTCTTTGCCAATAACAGGCTTAAAAGCATCAGGAGCATCAGGGTTGCCAGCTCCTGCAGGCCCACCCGGCCTTTTCCAGGACTGAAGAACCTCCAGCAACGCACAGGCCAAGGCGGAGTCAGAGTCGCTGTTGTCCTTATCCGGTCCTGAGTTACTAGCTCCACCAACTCTCACTGCGTGCAAGAACGAGTGGGAGCCAGGCTTGGGTTCGCTGAGCTCGCTGAAGCTCAACTGCAGCAAGAGCAGTACAACGGTAGCGAGGCCGACGCAACATGACGCAAACTTTGGAAACACTGAGAGCTGAGGCGGGCACCGCAGGTGCCAAACCAAAGTTAAGACTAGCAACTTGTCCGTTGCCAGCTTCCGACTTGCCGTCCTTGCACACCACCCTCAGCAAACTGAGGGCCATTCTGAGGGCACGACGCTTACACATCCTCCCTTTGGCTTTGCCGGCAACACTGCAATGCACCCTAGCAGCAAGAGAAGCAGCACGGTCACCTTTGCATCGCTTAGTGGCGGCAGTTTTAGGCACCAGACGCATGAGAAGAATGGTACCTCCAGGGCGTCTACGAGACGCGTCAGCCCACCTGTGAGCCCAGAACTTCGTGCGGCCTCTACTGAACCACCACTCGGCCTGTCGTAGTCGGACCCTGCGCGAGCCACACGTTGAGCGGAACCAACACGAGTCCGGCTGCGCCAAACCCTGAAACCCTGTCGTTGAGGACTTCGTTCGGTCTTGACTCCCCGAACAACACGCAACCTGCCTCTGCCCCTGCCGACAAAACGCCTGTACGGACATCGCGGTTGGTAACACTTCAAAGGTGTCGTACGAGTAGCCTTTAAGCCTCGACAACTCTCGTGGTACTCAGTCGGGAACAGCATCCCCACATCCCAACCAAAGCGGCCACAAACCACTGGAAACACAGCTCGGGGTTACAGGAAGAAAACAAACTGACGAGTCTCTCAACGGAACCGAGCGTTTCAGGATGGTTACAGAGTCCGAAAGACTGGGAACGAGTGTACCATGTGGGTAAGCCCACCCACTGCAGGTTTGTCTCCTGCATCCCTACAGGCACGGCTCTTGTGGGTAAGCCAACAAGAAACTGTTCAAAAGTGCAAGCAAGACCCGTCATCAGGTGTGAGAAGTCCAGTTGCCGAGAAAGCGCACGCATTGGGCCATGGCTGTCGCATCCTGCTTATGTTTTTTATGGGGCTGAAAGGGCGGTCAGAGGACTGATCAATGGACAGAAGCTCCGGAGATCCGCCAACTGACTCCAAGTCGGAAGCAGCAGCAAAGCAAGGCATGCAGCACAGCAGCCAGGGGAAAAGGGCTCGAAACTTTTTCTTTTGAATCGAGAGACCTCTTTAACCCAGAACTTCAGCCTCTGCTTGGCCGCCCAAGCCAAGCAGCCCCACTGCAACCACGTGCAGGTAGTTCTGCAGCAGCAGCGCCCAAAGCTGGGCTCGCCCCTGTGGAGGCTAAGGCTGAGGTGCCAGACACCTTCGCTTAAAGCCTACGCCTAAGGTCACGCAGCTGGCCCAGATGGCAGATTTCTTGACCAGTTGGTCATAAAGCTCATAGATCTCCTTGGGTATCTGCAGGGCTGCAGTCCTCCGCCTGAACTGCTCAAGATTCATGTGGTGATGCTTCAAGTGAAGCTTGTAGAGTTCAACGGGATCCTTGAGCTTTTCATGGATTCTTCTGGGTGCCAAGGGAAGTGAAGGAGCTTCTGCTGCGCAGGTTCCTCCTCAAATCTATCAGCTGGCCCTTCTCTCGAAGAAAACCATGGTTCTGGAGCCCGGTGTTCACTTGACCCAAGTGGTTTGACACCAGCGCCCTTGTCAGCTCCAGGAAACGGTTCGCCTGCTGCAGGGACGTTGGATTTTCCGAGAGGCTTGGCCTTCTTCGTTATTCTTCGAAACGGTGTATCCCTTCTGTTGAATGTTTCGAGCCACCTGTTGATGGTTCGGAAGATCCTTCTGTGGAAGGATCTGATGCTTTGTATTTTCTGCAGCCAGGTTTGTAAGTGTGTCTCCTGTGTTTTCTTGAGCAGGCAGGACAACCAGGAACATCAGGCTCGACCGTTGGGTCAGCCTTCTTGACATCTCCGGCTGCATGTGCAGAGGCTGTGGCTTCAAAAGAACGATTACTCGCATGATTTTTCTTCCAGGTGGAAGTAAATCTGAGAAGGTCTAACAGACAAGGAGAGGCGTTTTGTTGAATCCAAAGGACTCACAAGAAGCTAGGTCTGCCGTTGGACTACATTCCAGAGTCATGCGCAGATTCCGCACCTGTTCAATGGAGAACAGAATAGGCACGCGACATTGGCCAAGAACCTCAATCCTGCTGCATAGGGTGTAGGGTTATTTTTTGACACCTTTTTCCGTCTGCACTGTTTGTCGACCGACAGAGAGCCCACATAGGGCAGGCTTTGTATGGACCGGTATGGTCCCTTGGTGTAAGAGTTTAGAGGTTTAGGGTTTAGGGTGACGTGGTCTTGAACCACAGCGCGACCCCCTCCATACGAGCAGTCTCACTGTCAGCAAAAGAAAACTTGGTGTTGGAAGGTGAAAGAGAATCTTGCCGGGCGCATAGAGCTCCACCGCCTTGATCCGCCTATTGACTGCATAGCGGGAACCCATGGCACGAGTGCATCCTGGGTCAAGAATGATGCATGTAGGGTTTCGGTCAATATTGAAATGTTCGGTAAGAACAGACAGCACAGTATGCTGCATTGGGAATACTGCTGTGGCAGTTTGAAATCCACGCCCTTCTTCCTGACCTGTTGTGACAGGTATCACGGAATGGAAACTCTCGTAAGAGTTAGACACGGGATTTTTCCGCGGATTCGGATCTGTGTCTCTTCCTGATGATCCTTTTGTTCTTCTCTCGCTTCTGTTCTTTTTCCGTGCCCATCGGTTCGAGGCAAATGTTGCATGCTGCATACGAGTAAGACTGCTGCTCGCTGTATGAGGCATAGCTCCATCCTTGATCATCATGGTAGCTGTCTTCGTGCCATTCATCCCTTGTCCGGCAACGGTGGCTTCATGGGCTCGCAGGGAAGCGTTCGCTTGATCCCCTGTGGAGGATGCGGCCTTAGCCGAATCCTTTTGTTTTCCTTTCTTCACTCCTTTAAAGGGTTTTCCTTTGTCACCTGTGTCCTTTTCTTTTTTTCCTTTTCCTTGACCGTAGTAACTGGGATCGATGGATGCTCTTGACCGTCTGCCTGGTTGGCTCTCCCGTTTGAGCGAGAAGGCCTGAAACGGCGTCGTGATCTTTGCTTGCCGCCTTTTGCTCTTCCCGGAGAACCGGACGCATATGAGGTCTTCTGCTACAATTGAATCTCGTCGCACGGACGGTTTGTGTTCATCCATGACCCAGAAGAGAAGTGGTGCTATCATAAGCGGATGCTATTGTCGGTGTAAGGATGCCATATTTCTGGCTTGCGGCATAAGACGTTGGCCCTTGAAAGGTCTCGTCCTCTGAGTGTCCTCCTGAGGAGTCACGACTGTCATCACTGGGAGTGCGACGACATCGCATAGGGAAGCGGTTGGCCGGAGCCAACCGCTGTGGCGGTGTTAAGCGAGGGGGCGAGCCCAACACGGGCTCCGCTACCAAAGAAACTGCCCCCAAAAAATAGCCCCCCCCCCCCCTCGGTGGAAGGATATGGGTGCAGGTATGATCCCTGCGGATCTACACGTTCTCCTTGCCTTTGCACGCAGACAACACAGTTGGTTTTGCTACACGCAGAGAGAGCTGGTGTCTTGAAACCACTTGAGGCAGAAACGGTTACGGCGCATACATGCAAGTGTTATGTCAGTGCTGACAGCAAGTGACATGACTGTAAGTCCTGACCGCCTGGGGTCATTTAGGATTTTGGAACACACCTCCCCCTCCCACCTAAACTGAGACTATCAATAATATGCTGGTTTCTCGCCTTGGACTCCTCCCTGCTAAAAGCAAGACTAAACTCAAGCTCGCGAGGCTTCGTGATAAAGACATTATCCCCCGGCAGTAGCAAACCTCATCAAGTCATATCCTCCACTTGCCACCCTCTCTGCTGCTCTGTCAACGCGAACTAAGTTACTGACACTTCCCAGCTAAGCATGAGGTGACTGAGAGTCTCTCTCTGTCTCTTTTCCCCTCCTCCTCCTCCTGCTCCTTTCTCCGGCAAGCACGTGGAAATTCGCAGGTGCCTGGAGACACTGTCGCCGGAACTCAAAGTTGACAGCCTCTGTGTCAAATCCATCGGCTGCCAGAACCTGTCTGACTACCATGCAAAGGGCGTCTTGCAAGAACTTTCTCACACAACTTATGCCGGCCTTGGCCGCGCTGGCCACTGCCTGATTTGGCTTCCAGGGCTGTGCCCCACCGTACACAGCACATCACAGCACACATGGCTTAGTTGTGTGGGTGTCGAGAGCAACGACCTGAGCAGGTTCCTGTGGAAATCCTCGACTTGGCAACATCTCCTTAGATGACTTAGATGGTTGAAGCGCCCTCGGTCCTGCGGCCCTCCTGCAGCACTCACCGCTGTTCTCACAACATCGCTGTGCGCTGCCGAGCCGCACTCATAAGCTCGCCTGCTGCTGCATCCTGACCATGGCAGGAGCAGTGTAGCAGTTTGGCGCAATACATGCTCACCAAAACCAGCATGCAAATGGTCGCATTGTACGTTATCTGTCCCAGCACAGGTCCGGCCCACAACATGCGCCTCTGGCAAGCACAGACCTGCCAGGCCGCCGACGAGGGCACCCAAACAGCCGCCCAGGCAGCCTGCACCTCTGTACGTGTGCTGACAATCCCAAGCGAGATACCAGCTTCCCTCGTCCATACGCCTCCCGTTTCGCCATGGCCATACAGTTCCACAGTTCCTGGGCTCGCTTCGAGTATGCCACTGAGCCGGAGCTGTCTTGTGGGCTCACGGTGGTCAGCCGGTCTCAAGCCACTACAGCACCAGTTCACAGTGGAATTCGGGCATCTATGGGCTGGACAGTCTGAGTATGTTAGGACTTCATAGCAGGGCCCGAAACCCAAATGCACAAAAGACTTCGGCAAATTGCGAACCAGCAGCGGCTCATTTCCTTCTGCGCCGGAGCCGAACAATAATTGCCTGTGCGAGATTCCAGTCACTTGCCGAGCTTAACACAGGAATTTGGCTGTTTTCCGCTCAACCTCCCCTGCATCACAGGCTCGTCGGACTTCCTGTACAGACCCTCTGCTGCATCAGCTGAAGGTGCACCGGTGTGATGCATTTCAACAGGTGAAACTTCGTGAAACAGCATGGGCACAGGCCACAGCTACATCCATTTCAACACATAGCGAAAACTGATGTAGATGGCGGATACGATCGCGACGCCCAAACCTCAACTCGCAGGCTGCTCTTGTATTCTTGCTTGCTTGCTTGGGGTTTGAGGGGAAAAACCCCTCCGGCGAAAGGACAACCCCCCAAGGCGCGCAGTGTATACTCTGTCTCTCTCTCTCTCTCGCTCTCTCGCTCGCCCGCTCGTTCGCAGGCAGACTCGGGGTCCATAGCCGAGTCAGGCCAGCCACTTGTATCATCTTTATCACATGTGGCTGATTGCGAGGCATAAGTTTAAGCAAGGTGCCCCAAAACAAGCAGTATCCGCGCTGCATATCCAGCCTGCCAAGGCCTTGCAAGCAAATCTGCTGAGCTTATTACCGACAGTATGACAGCAGGGCCTGGTACCACGGGCTTACCGCTGTCGTCAATGAAGTTCATGCCATACATTGATGCCAGCAGCTGCCTCAAGACATCTAGCTCGAGCATATCGAAAACTTACCGTGGCCGGAAGTCAGAAGAAAAAGCTTTGCCGACAAAGCCACAGTGGGGTTGTCATCGTGGTAACCAAGGCAAGAACATAGACCACCTTTGCGCGAACGTCAATCCTGTCATCTTCGCTTCCAGAATCCCTTACCAAATGCTGACCGCCATAAATCAAACCAGGTCTAGGAAAGCGAACAACTGATACGAGTGGCACCAAAAAGGGATGAAGCCCAGCTTTAAAGTTAACATGCCCCAAAGTTCTAAAGCAAACCCACGACAGCACCAACGAAGCAGCCGAAGTTCAAAAACCTACGGGCGGTGTGCGCCACCGCATCAAAACTTCTGTGCAGACTGGCCAAAAGGGCATGCGACTAGTCCGGAACCCTTCTGATCGTAGGACATCTTGACGGGTGAAACAATGGCAGACCATTGTCAACATCAGTCTGCTACACCACGTTGTCACCACCAGACAAGGCCTGGCCTAGGCCTATTGGGCTTAGTCGTGGAGGCACCACTTAACTGCTCGGGCTGAGCGCTTGGGGAGTTGCCGAGGTGCGCCCTGCTGCTCCCGGTCGCGAAAGCTCCGGACCTGGTCCCTCAGAGAGTCGCATACCTCGGCTGCACGAGACCAGCTCGGAGCTCGCCTCAGGAGCCATTTCTCAACGAGATGCCCCGATGCTTCGACTGAGCTCTTCGATGTATGTTTCCAGGTGATCCTCGACATCCTCCAAGTACTGGGTGACCTGGCACTAATCACAATCTAACACGCTCGAAGTCTGCCAGTGCTGCAGCCGGCACATCCCCAACGATCGTCTTGTCGTGGATCATCTGCCGGACAACCTGAAGGTAGATCGAAGAAAGCACATTCGGTGTGATTCCAGTGCCTTCTGCAATCAAGACACACGACTGATCGGACGGACCTTCCGCTGCACCCATTCCAACTCAACCCGTGTCCAAAGCAGCTTCTTCTCCTCAGCTACCACGGGCCGACATTCGTCGGACATTGAGTCGTGGGAAGATTGCAGTACGGACATATGCCTTGTTTGGTGTCTGCCCCGCCCGGTCCAAGTCTCCACATCGTTGTCTGATTTGGCACGGCGCCGTGCAATGTGGGCTGTGAACCTTGGTAGACGGCGCACAAGAAATCAGAAAAGGCGGGTGGGCCAAAAACTGAGCTTTTTGGACCGCTGCTGGGACTGCTGCCACTGCAATCTCGCTCGAAACGCAGCCAAAATCGGTTGCATGTCATCGACCTTGGGACGCAGACCCGGCTGGCACAACGACAAAACCACTCCAACAGTTCCTAAGTTGAAGAGCACAAAGCACGTGGATTCGAAGGCTCAGCCATGGAAGCGCAGAGCCGAAAGCCACTTCAGCTGCGATTGGACAAGCAAGTTGGAAAGGTGGGCAATGGCCAAATCCGGTTTTCCGGTTTGCTGTTCAAGAGGCACATGAAACCATCAAGGTTGTCTGACTCCGGTGGCCGCATGTTCTACACAAGCCGTAAGAAACATCAGGGGGGAGCGTCACAACATGCGGGAAACCGGGGGCACGATAAAGGGCAATCGGCTAGAAGCTGGCATTCCGACGAACAGAGACCTTCGTTCGCAGCCTTTAGATGAATGACAGAGGTAGCTTTTGGCCTGCCGTGCTGCCAGGTCGCGATAACATCGACTACGCGCCACAAAAGCCACGGTGCGTTGCCTGAGCGAAGAACTGAGCAGTCCTCCAGGCCGCGCAAAATGCAAAGGGTCTGTGGCCGAGCAATCTTGCTCTGCTGGCCTGCTTGATTTCCTCCGCGATAGCGTCGAAAGCCTCCGTCGCGTCGTTACCCCGCGCCCGGACACCCGAGACCCCCAGCTCGGCATCGTCCATGTCGCAATCCGATTGCCTGCCAGCACCCTGTGTCGAGCTGTGAGAGCTACAACAAAATGTGCGCGGCACTGCCTCGGTGAAGCCTCCGGAGAGTCTGCGAAGAAACTGTCCGTACCCATGCTTCGCGACATGTCCTCTTCTGCGAATGTGTTTCTGGCAAACCTTGGAGTTGGACAACTTGTTTCCGTCCTACCCATTAGCTTCTTAGATTGGCAGGATTTTTGCTTCGATCCCTGGTTTTGCTTCTTTGTCCTGACATTCTTGGTTTCCTCAGGTAAACCTAGCATTCGGACGTGTGCGTAGGGCAGCGTATACTTTTCCAGGGAAACCTAGGATTGGGTGAAGGAACACCTGGTGGCTTTAGTGCATTGACACGCAGAGATTCTTGGATATAAACTATTTACCTACTCTACAAGAATGTGTGTGTGTGTGTGTGTATATATATATATATGGTAACCCCCCCCCCGAACCACCGACCCACGTTTTGCATCGTAACTACCGTATTAAACCAGCTTTTCCGGCAGGTCCGGATTCCGTATCTCCAAGACTGCCCAAAACCAAACTCGCTTTTCAAGAGAAAGCGCCCGTTAACTC
>CAJNJA010011935.1:0-13390 GCA_905231915.1 Symbiodinium necroappetens | reverse complement strand
CCGCCATCACTGCCTGGGTAGCGCGCGGGTCTTTCGCTGCCTCCCTGCTTGAGTTGCCTCCCGCCGCCGACCTTGGTGACGGGCCCGGGCCAGAGCTGCACGCGCTCCTCGCGGAGGCGCGCTAGCACCCCCGTATACCCCCTGCCATGGCCGCCCGCTAGTGCGTAGGTTTGGTTGCACAGGGACCTCTTGTACCTCGCTGACGCAGAAGGGCGTGCGAAAAAAAAAAAAGTTGCGATTAAAGCGCGCTCCGATCTCGCTGCCGAACACGATGCTTCTGCGGCTGTTCGCTCAGGACCGAAGGGTATAATTGACCTCCTTGCGTCGTTCTGTTGTGCGCAAGGCGACACCGTGGTGACACCGTGTACATCGGCTGTGCATACCCCGTGCGGGTAAGCAACGACTTGTGTGGCATCGCAGCGCAGCGCGAAACCGCTGGACATCGTTGAATAGATGACCGCATCCAATGGAAAGCGGCGTCGCACATCCACGCGCATGCCGGGTGTGGTGTGCAGAAGCCATAGTTGTGGCACCGCTTGCCCTTCGGCACCACGGCCTCCTGTGTGACGCACACCCACGCTCGTTCAACTTGACGATCGACTTGTGCCCGCAGCCATGTGTCGGTCCGAAGATGCCGTGGCAAATCGGGAGCGGCATGCGCAAGCGGCGGGGGATCACTGGTCTGGGGCGCGAGTGTCGTGGCTGGTTCGGCGTGGCGGTGGGCAACCCTGCATCAGGCATAGCTTGAGAATGCTCGAGCAACCGGGCACTTGGTGCCATACTGTAGCCGGCAGCATCTGCTGTCGCAGACTGTTGGTTGCTAGTGCGCGACGCATGCAACTGCTAACGGTCGGGTGCCTCCAGCGTGTTTCGACAGCGCTCGGCAAACTCAGGCAATCGGGCGTGGATGACCGGCACAGCATCAGCCATGCCTGCCCAGTAAGCGCGGCTATGGCAGGCGGAGCTTCAGGTCCGGCCTGCCACCAAAGGCGTTGCATGAGCGTCTGCCACATGGCCGACATAAGCAGAAGCAGCCATGAGCATAGCTGACCGCGAGGCGATAATCGGTCCGCCTTCGGTTGCCGCGCGTTCAGGTTGACCGCTGCCCGCAACTCATTCTGGGAGCAGCCCAGAGCGTTGCATAAGCCGGCGATCGGTAAGCATCCGCCCAGCTCGAATTCACTAGCGAAGCCGAAGGTCCCATGGCGCAGAACCTTGACCAGTCGGTTTCCTTTGCTGCGTGCGCGGTGGCTACCGCCGACTTTTCCAGCTTCCCCCGCTGCCTATGGAGCACGGCGTTTGCCACCCGCTCTGACTCGCACCTCCGCCAACGCAGAAGGCCCCTTCAGAGGCGGTTGCATCCGAGTCGGCCACGGTTGCCGACTCGACGGACGCCCGGCTCCTGAACCAAATCAACACCGTCATGGCGAATGCCGTGCATGGAGCCCAAGAAGGGTCGGATGCTGAGTCCAGCAGCGACGGTGGCGCAGGTAAACGACGAGGAAGTGGCGGAGCCCACTTGGTTCCCAGAATCAACGGGGACAAGCCGAAGCCGGCAGAATGCCCTGGCTCGCGGGCCGACACGCTTGATCATGGCTCTTACCCGTGCCTCGAGTGTGTCAAGGCCGAACCAAGCGGCCGCTCATGGCGCCGGGCTCTGGACTTCCGGGGTGCTCCGGTCAAGCTTTCCAAGGATGGCGACTGGGCGGAGCTCGTGGCGCTCGCCTCGCCTGTTCCGGGCTCGAGCAAAGGAACCTGGGTGTCGCGTTGCTGCTCCTGCAATGCGACCCGTTTTTTTGCTCGGAGTGGGACGAAGGCGGTGTACGCCGCTACCACAAGCGCGTCGGCCACGTTTAGGTATCGTGCAGCACCAGCTTCACGGCAGACATACGCCCCAACACGCTCTAGTGGGGCACTTCTGCCGCGCAACACCCCGGAGCGAGGTGATCCCGTAACCCGTCCTAGCCGCGTCTGCAGCGACAGTACGCGGCAGTGAGCAACAAAGCGAGCCGGAGGCGCCACAACAGCAACGACAGTTCGGGGGTCGGCTGATTTTCGCGTCATGTTTGAAAGGCTGTCTGCTGAAGTACAGGTACTCGGAGGTGCCATTTCATGCACCGCGCAACTGGCAAAAGCACGCATCTCGTCTTCTTGACACTGGTAATCGCAAATTCCATCATTTCCATCAATTATGTGTTGCTGGTGACCGTTTGTGGTGCATTTTCTCTTGGTTTATGGCCGAAGAGTTCTTTGAGCTCAGGTTTCCTTTTTCGTGCTCTTTCTATGAAAGCCTGCATAGGCATAGGTCTGTCTTTTCGATCTTTTTTGGCATATCGATCCTAGCAGTGGGAGTTGCCCAGGACAAAACTGGACAGCTACGGAAACAACCTGCTGGACCCAGATAAACGCGGGTCCGTCAGGAGGGGGGCGTCGTGCTCGTGACTACTTCATTGAAAGCAATCACCACACGTGCGCCACCTCGTGTCGTTCCGTGATGAAACTGTGCAGCAGATGGGGTCGTAGCAGTAAGCGCTGCACCACCGCATCGTCGTGCATGCCCAGACCCTCGTGCACAGAAGCAGCCAAGGCGTCCTCGCCTTGCCTGCACGCGCAAATTGGCAGGCCTTCGCCAACATTCGCGACACCAACCGCTTAAATTCCCTGCCGGTGACAATGCTTTGCAGTCCTCCATCGGGCTTGCTATGTGCCTTAAAGCGCACTATGGCCAAACCGGCCGGTACCGATGTCAGCATCGAGAGATGCAGGGGCAGGATGACACGATAATCCGATAAGCGACTGGATCGAAGCGCAGCTGTGGGCACGTAGGGCAGGCAAGGCCACACGACCGGCAAAGGGAACAGTTTCGGGTGCAGCGGGGCAACCGAAACCTCGCCGAATGCAGGGACGACGTCTGATGCAATCAGAGCAAATTGCTTCATCAACGGTCTTGGAAGTGTGTCGCTGCTTGCCGCACGGCGGGCTTGTTGACTCAACCGACATCAAAAGATTTTCAGAATGTTGCTTGGGGTCGTCGCCGAAAGCATTTCCACAGGTGATAAACCCGAAGAAGCTGCAGGAGCGGCCCACCGATGGAATCTGCCCTGCAACGGGCCATGCATCCGGTGGCAACGTGGGTTTGTAAGCGTTGCAACTTATTCTGCGCCGGACACGGTAATGAAATTTGGGGCCTAGTGCCTCCCGCTGCAGATGAACAAGAATCAGCTCTTTGCAAACGGGCACCGAACTCGTCCTTGCCGAGTTCCGCCCTCGGACTAACTTATCAGTGCGGAAATCCTGTGTGCCCGACCCGCTACATGTCGTGACCGGTTCGCACACACATCACTCAATTAACACTGCCAAGGTCCAGCGCGAGCATGTGGAATCGACCGGGAGTTGAATTTGTTGCAAGGCGACCAGTACAGCGTGCGCGACATTATGGCATGCACATCATGCCGGATGACGGGCCCTGAAGCAACTGCATCGGGCACTGTCGCAGTGTTCTCGACCGTCCAGTGACAGAATCAACTGCAACACGCGGCCAGCAAGTCGGCTTGCACACGCATCTACATCGTTAATTGTACTGTCACCGGCAGAGGCGGAATTGGTGGATTCTCATGGCCACAAGCATGACAACGATATTAAGCTGGTAAAGCAGCCTGCAACATGCCGTCAACGCAGACGCTGAGCAGCAGAGCCTCGGCGCGGTCCTTGCAACACTGGCTGGAACAAAGACGGGTGACGGGCGCAGTACCCCATGCAACAAACGTTAGCAACCGACTTTCGACAGAAGGCGCGTCAGCAAACTACAGCAAGACTTGTTGGCGTCCCGGTGTTGTGTTGACGAGGTTGTCTAGGTGCACGTTCTAGCGACGACGAACTGATGCCTATTTGCGATGGACCGGGAGGCATGTTAAAGGCTTGTCGAGGTTTCTGAACGACACAATCCGAACGGGTTGACAACGTCGACAACACGCTCTGCATCGAGAAATCTTGTGGTTCCAGACCCTGGGTGCCCATTCACGTTGACAGGGCATGTCATCATGCTCCGTCAACGTGATGGCCTGAGACGTGTGTGGCAAGCTGTCGTTATGAACTATGCCTGCGTTTACACCGCGCAAACGGCATCAGGGATGCCCTAAGGCAGCAGGGGCAGCCCAGTCCGCACACATTGAAGTTTCTCTACTTGCCAGCGATGGCTTACACGCCAAAACGTGCTGCCAAGTCATGCCCCACAAGCCACTCCACGGTCGCTAAACTTGTGCAAAGTGGAGCAACTTGCCCCTTTGGGGACTGCACACACGGTACTTACTAAGTAGTACTTACGCCAGGAAGGGTTGACTGCTGAATGGAAACATGCGGAAAGCTCTGGAAAGCTCATTCTGTGAGCGTCATCGACCAACATCTGCATTCTGGCTAAAGGTTGTCATACATTCATGTGTCTTTGTTGTTCAATATGGCCTTGCCAAAAAACGGAAACTCCCTCAAGAAGCTCCATCAATTCAAGTCCAGACCTGCCAGCGCTGATTGTGGTTGGCCAACGTGAAGGAAATGCCTTCAATCGGAACCTCGCAAGAGAGATCGTCATTTCTGAATCTGTGCCGAGGCATTTGCATTGCTTCAGGTAAAGCCTTCGTGAGAACTGCCAAGGTATACGATGCGAAAACATGGCGTCACCGTGTCAAGTGAGCGAGAACACAGCCAGTGTACTAAAGCATTTTAAGTGTCTTCTCGTGCACGAAGCATGTTGAACATGCTGGCAAATTTTTGCATTATAACAAAAAGACTAAATAGACAACGTGAACGTCCGATGTTCTACTTGCCTTCGCACATACTTCGTTGATGGTTGTGATGTTTCTTTGGCATGCATCAGCTACTTCCATGCGTTCGGTGCTTCTTTCGAGCCTCCTCTTCGACGCCTTCAAACCTGATCTCCAGATCCCCCGAACCCAAAGAACGATTGCCCACTGTATGCAATAGTCTCGCGAGTTTTTATGTCTCAGAACTCGCAAGATCCTCCTTGTTGTTTTAAAGAAGCCCGCAGCAGGATTCTGCGCACCGATGCAAAGTCTATAGATTCCGCACAACACTGTTGTAACTGTACACAAACTGCACATGCTGGCGCCCCTAAGCACGTCTGCGGTCCACGATGAATGTCGGCAAGCTCAAAAAGTGACGGCGAAAAAGATGCCAGCATAACGATGTTGAGTGTCCATCAAATCTGCACGTTCTGCAGAAAGATGATGCTGTGCAGGATCTGTTAAGAACTCCGTTGGCAATCGAATAGTACTCGTGCTAGTGCAGAAGCTGATGCGGTGCACCATCCGAAGCGCTGCTTCTGAAAACCCCAAACCCTAACAGACTCGGGTTCTAAAAGTAAATTTGGACGCTTGCCGACAGGATTGCTGCGTAGGTTGCGCTGTTGCTAGAGACTGTTTTTTTTGGACACCCTTCCAGACCTTTGAAGCCATAGGCTTAGGCACAACATTCCAAATACAGCTGGTCTTCATGTATTCGTTACGGGCTTGACAGTGGACCGGAAACGGTAAGCTTTTTCCAGAAAAACAACCTCGTAATTTAAGCACGCAGTGCGTTCCAGTGTGCGGAGATTTCTCAGCGACGAATCGTCTCACATTGTGGCATCGCTTTCGGATTGTGGCATCGCTCTCGCATTGTGGTTTGGCTTGTGCACGAGTCCACTGATGGCAAGCTAAGACTTCATGCAAGCAAAAAATTTTCTGGCAAACTGACACCACAAATATGCATTGCACACTGTCAACTGTAGCTACTAATTGTCCCGAGCATTGTTTTGGCTGCGGTTTGGGCGTTGCTTGCCTTAGCATGGGATTTTGCAGGTGATAAACGACTAAGACCAAGTGCAAAATCGCTCAAAATCATTTTCGAAAAAAGCGCTATTGACACCCCAATCGCCCCCCCCTCACCCTGCATCAACTCTGCACAAGCCGGACAATGCAAACTGCCGCAAGCAACAATGCACTACTGCTGTACTACTCGTACTACTACGGAATTACTATTTCTATCACTACTCCTATTTCTATTCCTATACCCATGCCTCTTCCTATTGTTATTGCTATTGCGGTTGCTGTTGCTATTGCTATTGCTATTGCTATTGCTATTGTCATTATTATTACTACTACTACCACTACTCCTACTCCTATTCCTACTCCTACCCCTACCCCTACTCCTACTCCTACTCCTACTCCTACTCGTCCTACTCCTACTACTACTACATTTTGGATCGGTCTGGCACCTTTCCAGCCGCTGCAAAGCCTGCTTCATTTATATCGCTTTGCTGTTCTTGCTCTGAAAGCTGACCGAAGCTCCAGCACTTCTGGTACGTGTGACCGCACCACCCGTCGAAACGGGTACGACGGTTGACATTCGTATCGAATAACACATACCCCTCCTTGCAGTCGTAGCAGACTTGGCAAAAAAGTTCCGCTTTTCCATTGATTCTCTGCTCCCTCGTCGGGATATTGCTCCCGCGCTGTCGCGCGAGCCTCCACATTGCCTCGCAGTCTTTGGCTTTATGCGAGGTTGACAAGCAAAACAAACATCTCCCGGAAGGGTTTTCCTCCCAATTTCTTCTTCCTGGCTCCAACAGCCATTTCGACTTTACCCTATCCAGGCTTCCTTCTTTTCGCTCTTTTCACCCTTTTCATCAGCAGGGTCCTTTGAGCCTTGAGCTTTTCGACTTTTCCTTTCCTTCAGCAGCACCCGGTCGCTTAAGGATGCTCGGCACGGCCTTCGCCTTTGGTCGAGCTTTCCGAGGCGGCTCCTTCGGCTCGCTCGGTTTATCAGTGCCTTTCACTTCCTTTCTTTTACCAGTCTTCTTCGCACTTTCATCATCCAAATTGCGCTTTTCCGTCCCGGCAACAGATGCTGCCGGCGTCGACGGTGCATTCTCTTTCGCTTTTCTCATCAGCGCTTTCAACATCTCCAGTTGCAGATTCTTGCTTGGCGTGGCTGGCTCTGGCCGATGAAAGAACCGGCGCTTGAGCTCATCATTCTCTGCCACGGCTAACTCCAGCTGGCTCACAACTTCTTTCAGCATCGAAACTACCTCAAAAGAAGTAGACAAAACGCTTTGCGCAGTTTGCAACCCTTCTTGCAAAGTTTCAGCTTCTGTCTGCGCTTTCTCTATCTTGCTTTCAGACATCGCTTGCTTCAGCTGGGCTTGCGCCAATTCCGCCAGTGCTTCTTCTCGCTCTTCCCTTGCCTGCTCAAGGTCCTGGCTATTCTGCTTGATATCATCTTCCGGCTTTTTCACGACCTCATCAAGGTCCACCATCCAATCCTTGAAGAATTCAGCTGTCTCTTGAAGACGGATTCCGAACATTTCCGGAAGTTCATGTACCGGTTGTTCCAACGTGGAGAGGATGTTGTTCACCCTATTGATCTTTTCCTCCTCTAGAAGGGAATCTATATCGTCCAATCTGAACATGCTTTTCACCACCTCAGCAATGCTCATGTCCTCTACGGACCTGTGGACCTCCACCGGCTTTTCACCTTGCTCTTGGGCCTCTTCCGGCTTTTCACCATGCTCCTCCAGTTCTTTTGCCTTTTCTATCTGCTCCTCCGGATCCTTTGCCTTTTCTATCTGCTCCTCCGGATCTTTTGCCTTTTCTATCTGCTCCTTCGGATCTGCTGCCTTTTCTTTCTGCTCTTCCGGATCTTGGCCTTTCTTCATATAGTATGTCATATAGGCTTTTCCTGGGTCGCTCTCGTAGCTCTCCGAGCTGCTGCTGCTTGGCTTTGCTGCCGCCGCTCGGGCGCTTCTTACAACATTTCTCCTTCTTTCCTTTGCAGTTTCCTGCAGTTCCAGCAACTGCTCAGTCCTTGCTTTCATCTGTCTTCGCTGCAACTCTTCTGCGACATTTTCATCTGATCTTTCCTTCAGCTCTTCTTTTCGCTTCTCAACTTCTTCTTATGCAGTAGACTTTCCTTCTTCTTCATCACTGCTGCTACTGCTGCTGGTAACTGGTAGGAATAGATGCAGCTTCATCACCATTTCCATCTCCATTTCCTTCAGCTGCTTCAGCTTCTCCTCCAGTTGCCTCAACCGTTGTGGCAACTTCTTCTGCTGCCTCCTGGGGCCCTGGGGCTTCTCGCGGCCCTCTTTGTTCTTGTTCAGCTCTTTAATCACCAACCTGAGCTTTTCATGGTCGATGAACTCGCTGCTGTTGCTTCTTTTCAGCCATCCTTCTACAGCACTAACCGCTCTTTCGATTCACAGTCTTCCCTAATAATCTTCTTCAACTCTTGCACATATTCCTCTTTTTGTCATCTCTTTGCTGAGGAACGAAATGGTTTCCGAACCCGGTTTCATAAGGTGGTATCGCGCGCGCACGACAACGTTCGAAAAATGCGAAAGTCGCCACGGTGGTCAAGCCCTCGGCCTCGAGCTTGGCGATGTTCTCATCTGATACCCCTATCTCCTTTGCACGGGCCCTACAGACCGCTGTGCCTCCGAAGGACATGGCTATGCAAACTAGGAGCACAAATTGGCAAGCTCGGGCCTTCCTGAGCAGATAAAGATTCCTGGAGACAGCAACCGTGCGGGCGACCGTCGAAGACATCATATGACCATACAGAATTCCCAACACGACATCGGTATGGCCTTCAACTCACGACGTCGACATGCCGAGTCAAACATGATTCAGCCGAGGCCTCAAATCATGTACTGCAGAAAAGTCTGTCGCAGAGACACAATGCTGACATGTCGAGTCAAGCATGTTTCAGCCGGAGCCACAATTCATGTACTGTGTTAAGGTCCGTGTAATTCCACGGCCACAGACATTCCCTGTTGACTCTCAAATGGCGGCCCTGCCCCCAATAAAAGGCAACAGCTTTGACTTTTCCCGGAACGCCCCCCTGTAGTCCGAGGTACAAAATTTTAGAGAGCATTCTGCCCTCTTAAGTGCAATCGTTGCATGCGTGCTTCATTGTGGAGCCACAACTAACGAAGGTCACTACACAACCAGATTTGTCAATCATCTTCCTCTAAGACTAGCCCGCATGCACCACCGCAGTGGAAAGCTGACGACGGTAAACCCATAGAACGAATCCCCACGCCCCTTGAGAATGATGTGCTGCTTAGCCAACAGTGCTATGTTCTCCTCTTGTGCAGGTACTAACAGTGAGCGTGGGGGTAGCCGCCTGTGGGGGACACACAACCGGCACGCGCTCCAAAAAAAGACACAAAAAACTTAGAAAAAATTGCGCATAGTTGCCGTTGTCCGCGGCTACCACGAGTCCTCACGCGCGCGATACCACTTTATGAAACGCCGGACAGCCTTCCATGGAAGGCGGTTTTAAAAAGAAAGAAGCAAACATGTTCATGAGACCTTTTGCCTTCGCGGCTATGCATTCATGTTCGCTTCTCTTTATGCTGGGGCATGCTCCATCATAGTTCGGCGAAGGGGAAGGGTTGAAGAAAAATTCATCAATGGTCACTTGCAAGCTCTTCTGGAATACACAATTAAAGCAACAAGCAAATCACGGTCTCGGTTGCAATCTGCTTCCGGATGCAATCACTTGGTCAGGAATGTTTTCCTCAGCACTTGAGCCAAATGTGCAATGTGGTCAATATGCCACAAGGGTTCAGCAACGACCATGAAAGAGGCAATTCCGAAGCCAATGTTCTTTAGACAATGGCCACAACTGAAATAAAGACAAGATCCTTTCGCAAACAATATCAATCAACGGCAGAGAAGAAAATCAATCACTCAGAGCAATTGCTGAAGTTCACTTGTGCGTGCAATCACAATGCAGTGCAGCTCAATGCATCTGAAAAATTTGTCCTGCACAATGCTGCTCAATCAGATTGTCGCGTGGCTGTACAATTACGTCCTCATCAAGAACAATGTCTTGGTACACGTAATGTAGATCCAGCAATTGTCCAATATCAGCTGCAGGAAAGGAATGTAGGTGCAATTCACTGGCTCAATCCAAACTGTATACCAATGCCTTTCACCATCATCCTGGCAATGCCTTCGGTACGTGAATATGCAATGGCTGAATCCGCAGTGTATCGCAGCAATGACTCAGAGAGTCAATTCCAGGAAGCTCGACCAATACAAGGCCAATGCAGAAAACTTGTGGCAATGAGTATGCCGATGACCTCAATGCAATCATCCTCTTTTGATGTTCACATCAATGATGTTCGGAACAACGACATCAATGGTCGTCTTGGGAGGAGTATACTGAGTATAATCGCCATGATCAATCACTTCATCAATCTCCTCTCCATTTTGCGCCAATGGCAGCAATGGCCCAAATGGGGACCATTGTATGGCGATGCACTGCCAGTCTAGGCAACGTTCCCGAATAACAATGGGTAGACAACAATGCACACAGTTGCCCCATTGTCCAGTGGCTCTGGAACAACATGCAGGAATTCAATTGATCCTCAGTCAATCTGTAAGAATCAACATCCAATCCTCCAATAATAGTGCCCAAGCTGCTGCTAATGTAGGAAGTATTATGCCAATGGGCCTGTCCACCACGGCCCAATGGTGTCTTAGCAGCGGCACTTGCTTCTGCCAATGTAGGCTGGAATGCCAGCAATCCGAAGGGTTCGCTCAATTCGGGCTGCAGAAAGTAACCCTGGCGAAACCAATGGAACACCTTTAGAATCGCAGACAATGGCCTGATGAAGCATTTCATCTGTCCGCATGGCAATTTCGTCTTGAGGTCAATAGATGCACCTGTCGCAATCGTCGCCGCCCATGAGTAGGGCAATACGATCCAAGTCCAGATCGCTGACAATGCTTGGTTGTTTGCAATCTGAGCAATATCTAGAAATCTTGCTTAGCTGCTTGCAGCAATGTTACCTCGGACATCAGGAACTCCAATACTGATCCCAGACCTAATGACCAATCCTTGATCAACCAAGAGAGATCAATGATGGTGTTCAATGTTTCCGGGGAGAGACGTCGTCGAAGGGCAATGGTCATCAATGTCGACGTGCCAATAGGCATCGAGGGGTCTCCTCGTCCAGTTGTAATGGCGAGATCCTGCAATGATACCAATGATGGAGGAAGAGACAGTTGCAATATGTCCTGCTCAAGATGAATGAAAATTTCCGCAAGGAAATTCAAACAATGATCAAGACGGCACATAGCGTCAATTGTCGTCCCAGTTTCCATGGTGGTGTTGTTGCAATGCTGGCTGACAATGGTGATCGCTCGCTCAATGAGAGTAACCCACGGCTTCAATATGACCGAAGACTCCAATGGAGAAGTTGTGACAATCACAATCGCCACGAGGGCTTGCACGAATGACAATACTCTGCTCGAGGGCCAATGCGTTATGGAGCGCTTGGCATCGACGACAAGATGCTCTAAAGAGATTGTGGAGTACGTGGCCCAGAAAGAGAGCTTGGCAGTCGCGCGCGCGCCTTAGAGCTTGGTGGCTCTCCAACCAGCTTTCCACATGGCTCGGTTTGTGCCGAGCTGGTTCCTGGCTCATTGAAAGCCCGCGTGCTTCCAGGAGCCGTGCTCCAACATGCGGCTGCTATCCTGTAGTATCGATCCATGAACATGTAAAGCTTGCCCTCGTCCAAAGGAAAAGGGTCAGCATGCTCCTTCGACATGAAATGAACATACCGCAACAAGAGCCCAACTCTCGAATGCTAGCATTCAGAAGCAATCCACGAGGGCCTGGGACAATCTTGAAGAACATTCCTGGCAACTTCTAGTGGGGAGGAGTCCGAATTATGATTGTAGTATCATATACCCCAAATCCTATTCTGATTATTAACTCCCCCATAGTACATTCCCCTGATCAATGGGCTCCATGTTGCCACAGCAATGGCTAACCAACGGTTGCCAGTACAATGATCGAGAGTAGCTGAATGCTAGAGCAATGCAATCACAAACGGAAGCTCAGAGAGAGAGAGAGAGACTCAATCACTTAAACGCAATCCGATAAGAGCTCGCAATTAAGAAATTGATATGTACATGAAGCGATCAATGTTTTCAGACATCAATCTAGAGCAAAAGTTGGCCATGATAAACATCCAACCAAAAATCAGATTCAATGTAGGTGGTTTTCGGCAATATTTCGAACAATTTAGATTGCACGCCGACCGCCCCGTCGGTACATGCAATCGGGCAGTAGCGTTTGCATAAAAATCCACGACTGCAAAACTGGCATGAAGCATTCAATCCGACATGTTTGTCAAATGCACATGCAACGCCAGAAAGAAATCTACTTCAAACACAATGGAATCCTGTGCTGCACAATGGTCTCAACTCTCTTACACTTCTTTCTCTCTTCTCGCTTCTTTCTTAAAGAATCAAGCAGCCTAAGGCGCTGACGCATTAGTGACCTTGCGGTCGAAAATTGTGGCGGTTCCTTGGATGAAGCCTGACGTGCAGTGTGAAACAATCTTTGTTTGGTTCTGGGGGTCTAAATATCTCTCAACGTCGATAACCTTGAGTGACGTGCTTCGCCAAACGACAATGTAGCTTTACCAAGCAAACACCAAAGAAGCGAAACGCAATATCAAGAATGAGTCTTCCACGCGAAGTGTATCCAGTACCGCAGAGGCTCTATGCAAGAGGACACAAAATCCTGTCACATTCGTGGAAAGCAGTTCAGAATCAGAGTCTGTTGGCCCTGCGGAACTTTTGCCAGTGAATAGAACTTTGCTATCTGTTGCGTTGATGCTTCATCCTAGTGCCAACTTTTTGTATGGAGCTTTTGGAAGATCTGAGTTGCCCAGCAAACCCTTGGCTGTTTTTACTCGTTGTCTCATGTCCGAACTAGGCCTCAATGCATGATTTTGCCATTGATGCACCTACCTCTCTGAGACAGTTCAAAGTATTTCCTCATTCTTCTAGTCACGCATCATATGACGTCTGAGTTTCTTGTTGGACTCTCATCTGTCACTACTTTGCAAAATAGTGATGTCATCTGTTTGATTGCGAATGTGGACATTGGAGACGACAACAAGAGATTGGTTTTATTAGAGTCATCGATCTGGCACACTTCGCTTGAAGATTCATTGGAAGGCCATTGCGTTGAAGACTTTGATCACGAGACCGTCTAGCTAGACGTGAACCGACAGAAGAGAGGAATTAAGTGGACATTCTGACAAGAAATCCATTCGTACAAGTTGTGCTCCATCATTTACTTGCGGGCGCACAGCAAGTCATTACCGGCAAAGCTACATTTCACCTAGCTTGCATTGCACAAGTTGGTTTTCGTGATCTCCCAAAGGTTTCTAGTCCGTAGGTGGAAACACTTGCACTTATTTTGCACAGGTTTGTTTTGACATGGTGAAAGCGCATTTCGAAACCATTCGCATGTTTTCGAAACTGTCTTGTCGGTTGGTTGGTCGGTCGGTTGTTACCGAGCCTCCGCG
>CAJNJA010011934.1:0-11962 GCA_905231915.1 Symbiodinium necroappetens | reverse complement strand
TCCGGAGTGGGGTTCATACGGTTGATGATATAAACCCTTAGCATTACCCATAATAAGGAATAGACCATGATTCCCATAGTTTAGGGTCCGTAAGGTAATGCAGGATTTATATCATCAACAGTAGTGCGCAGGGTTCTATTTTGGGCGCTACAAGTGCCCTAAATGGGGTCTGATATTTCAGCTCCAAGTAGGGTTCTATTTTCGGGTTATAAGTGCCCTAATTAGCGTGATATTATTTGGGTAAGTTTGCCCAAAGTAGGGTTATGTATTGGGGTTGTCAGTGCCCTAAGGAGTGTTTTCCTAATGTAATATTAACCTTACTTAAAACCTTACTTACTAAGTCCTTACTAAGTAGTGTTTGCCTAGTGCTTTAACCTCACTTAAAACCTTACTTGCTCTGTCCTTACTTATAACCATACATACTCAGTCCCATGAGCCTCTAAGTACGATTCAGCACTTCGGCTTCTAGAGGGCTTTAATAAGTCTCACCAACGGGTCCTGTATGGGTTCGACAGGATTTCTAGCGGTTTATGTATCATATGTCGTTCTTGCTAAGTGCCCTACAAGGGCTCCTCAAAAGATTATTGAACAATTCTATAAGGCTTGCTATGAGGCTGCTATGACTATTTTTGAGGAGCCCACCCTGCCCTGAACCTCTATAGCTATGTAACCCTAAAGCCTGAAACCCTGAACCTGGACCCTTTGACATACGTGTCGAAGCCTCAACACCTGAGGCCACGGTCTTAGAATCGTCAGTCCTGGAGGAACCCCTAACATTGAATCGGAGACACTTAGATTCTAAAGCTGAATGCTAAATCCTATAAAGGGGCAGTCTAAGGAGTTTGGGGCTGTATAGATTAGGCTCCTCTTGGTTGGCTTGTTGTGGGACTTCCTTGCTGGAGGCGGAGGTTTAACACATCCTGGGGACTGTTCAGCTAAGGATGACTCTACGCCCTCGACTGATAAGACCCCGAAACCCTACCCTAAACTCTGAACCCTAGACCCCGAAACCCCAAACCCTAAACCCTACACCCCGAAACCCCCAAACCCTCCAACACTCAACGCTGACGCCGCCAAAACGGTGCCGAGGCTCTCCCTCAGAGCTGTCGCTTCCTGCCTGCGGTAAAGTATAGAAGGATGGGTTTCGGAGCTTTTGGTTCAGGGCCTAAGCCGAAAGTCCTACAGGCTTTCCAGAACATACCCTAACCCAACCGACAGTCGTGACAAGGATTTCCTGGGGCCGCTTGGGGTGTTGAGGCCTCTGGGGCCTCTACGGGCGACGTCAAAAACCCAAGACGCAAGGATTTGCGCGCCATGACGAACGTTTGCAATCTCGGTTTAGGGTTTAGGGTTTAGGGTACTCTTGATCCCGTAGAGAGTGCCGGTCATGAATCAGACGGCCGAAGAAATTCCAGGACTGTCTGTCTTGGATTGTGACAACAACGGCTGTTGCCTATAAGGGTGGACAGAGATGCTTTGGCAGCAGTGCACCAGGTCAGCTGCGGCTGTTGGGTGCCGAAAGATTCTCTCTCATGAGCGGGTGCAAGTTCAGAGATGAGTGATTCGGTTGATGACTATGGGAATTATGGTATATTCCTTCTTATGGGTAATGGAGGATCTATATCATCAACCATTAGAATCAAGTGCGTAGAAGACATCTCTGAATCAAGAAAGCGGGCCCTTCAACTTCAATCCAAACGCAAAGCCTACCCGAAGCGCTGAAAAAATCCTAAACCCTTAAACCCTAAGCCCCTAAACCCTAAACCCTTAAACCCTAAACCCTAAATTCCTAAACCCTTAAAGCCCGAAGCCCAAAACGCCCAAACTTCTCTGCGGCGACCGGCCTCGCTGTCAGAGGAGAGCTCCTCCTGCCATAGAAAGAAGGCTCTTGTTGAGGTTGAGCTAGGTTTAGGGTTTATAGCGTTAGGGCTTATAGGGTTTATAGGGTTTAGGGGTTTAGGGGTTAGAGGGTTTAGGGGTTTAGGGTTTAGAGTTTTAGAGGCTCAGGGGTATCATAACAAGGAACGAACTAACATGGCTTAAACTACGAAGATCTCTGTTCTGGATGCTAGCTGAGACTAATCTAAGTTTCGCAACAAGAACCCTGGAGACGAGCCCTAACCCCCCAGGTACCTACTACATCAAGTACTGGAGCCCCTAGGGCCCTATAGAGTAGGTACCTGGAGGGTTAGGGGAGTGCTTATAGAGGGCCGGGGAGTTTGATTGCGGGCTTGGTGCTGAATTCTAAACTCTGCTGAAAACCTGTGGAACGCTTAGGCTCTTTGGGATTCAGGGCTTAGGGCTTAGGGCTTCTGGTTTAGGGTTTAGGGCTTCATGCACAAAGCCTCGAAGTTTGGGGATATCTGCAGGATCTGCATCTTATCTAGCCCTAACCCTCCAGGTACCTACTATCAAGGGCCCCAAGGGGCTCCAGTGTGTAGGTACCTGGGGGATTAGGGCAGTTTTGGAAGAGATTGCCTCACTGGAGATGTGACGGATAAGGATCTTAAAGGGCTGAAGTTCTTAGGGGCTTCCGGGGAGGCTAGCAGTAGGTTTGCGGGGGCTTGAGGTATCGTTTCGGTCTCTACTCAACCCCCCACTCCACCCCACACACGCCCAAATAACAAAGAAGCATACAAACACCAGCCAAACCCACTCACAGCCTCAAAACCGCAGCTGCAAACACCGAACACACGAAGCCAGCTATGCCCGTGCGCAAGTGAAAAATGAAGCTAACAGCATCGTGAGGCATCCGTTTAGCCGCCCGAAACTTTAAACCCTTGAGATCTTGAGCCCTGTAGAACCTTGAGGCCTTGAGCCCTATACGCCTTGAGACCTTGAGCCCTACAAGCCTTGAGACCTTGAGCCATATAAGCCTAAACCCTATAACTCAAGTCCCTTTCGGTCCCAATCCGCACCCCCAGAAACCCTGCAGCCTCGCACCCCAAACCCGCAGCCCCAAGTCAAGCCCCCTAAATCTCAAAACCCCTCAGCCACGAAGCTAAACTCTCACTCCCGACATCTCCCAAAAACTTCAACAGCCTAAACCCTAACAGCCCAAAGGCCCGAAGAGCCCTAAACCCTCAACCCTAGCTCCCTGAACCCTTCCCTGTCTCGTGTCCTCTTTCTCATCCTCCTGGTTTCTCTGCTTCTTGTCGTACATCTGCGCCACGTACATGGCAGCCTGGACGGTCAAAGGGTGCATGGGCTTATAAAGTCTACTTGGAGGTTCATGGGTAGTTATAAGTGGGGTTATAAGTAGGGCAACTATAGTTATAACCCAAATTAGGGGACTTATAACCCCACTTATAACTACCCATGAACCTCCAAGTAGCGCTATAGGGTTTAGGGGTCAGGATTCCCTCACGCCCCAGGTACCTACTATAGAGGGTACTAGAACCCCTATAGGGCCCTATGTAGTAGGTACCTGGACGCTTAGGGATTTGTAGGGGTCCTAAACCCTAAACCCTAAACCCCCAAAGTGTGGGTCCCAGGGCGTGGGGTTTAGGTGGCGGCATCCTCCCAAACCAACTTTGTGACGATAAAGGGCTCCAAGGCTTCAATCCCAATCCCCGTCGAAGGCCTGCTAGAGTTTAGGGTTTAGGGTTTATAGGGCTTTAGGGCTTTGGGCTTAGGGTTTAGGCTAGTTCGCTTTGTAGGTTGTGCAAGTAGCACGGCTTTGGGTGACCCGATACTCACAGGAGGTGACCAAGGAATGCAGGCTTTAGGACTTTAGGGCTACCAATAATTACGTGGCGAAATTGAAGCCCGCGCACATGACCCCGGCCGAAACAAGAGGATCCTTCCAAACACACTGAACATAGAATTCAACCACGAGCATCAGCCATGGGGTGTGGGAAAACCGAACCATGGTTCCGGACAGCTGGAAAATTAAGCCTGTCCTATGGGTAGTTCTCTAAATCAGGTTCCTTTTTGGGGTCCCCGATACAGTACGGCACCCTTGTTAAAAAGGAACCCCAAAAGGGACCCTCATGTTAGAGAACTATCCATAGAGTGCGCCAGTATCCCCAAACTTCACACCCTCCAGGTCTCCCTCGGAGACCGAAACCCTAAACCCTAAACCCTAATACCTACATCCTAAACCCTAAACCCTAAATCCTAAACCCTAAACCCTAAATCCTAAACCCTAAACCCTAAATCCTACAGAAAGGACTGTTGTGAGCCCAGACCAGAAAGTAAACCCTAAACCCAACCCTCGGAGACCTGTATGGGATCCAGCTTCGTTGGGTCCAGCACGCCTTCGGCGTTGAAGGTCTCACCTGGCACCGGCAAAAAAAAGGCTTGCTGCTTTGCGCTTTAGGGCTTGGGGTTGGGAGTTTGGGGTTTGGGGTTTAGGGATTAGGGTTGGGAGTTTGGGGTATATGGGACTTGTTATTATTGATCATAGTTCGGGTGCTGGGGCTTGTGGCTGTGATCATGTCGCTTAGCTTTTCATACCTACAGTCTCGAGGCTTGCAGCTTCTGGAGAACAAAGCTGTTCTTTATTCCGTTTCACCTTGATTGTGGAGATCCTAGAGCACCGTCTAAATTCGTTACGCATCCGTCCGAGGGTACCGAAGCTCTAGATCTGGGTCTTGACAATATACCCGTCAGCGATACCCCAACCCTCCAGGTACCTACTATAGGTCCCTGATGGCTCTACTACCCTATATAGTAGGTACCTGGCGGGTTAGGGGATATTCAGCCTCGAAGCATGGGAAAGAAGTGGTGCATCTCAGGGCCTAGGGGTCGAGTTTCGGGGTTCAGGGCTTTTGATAAAGCGCTGGGCGGGTTCCGGGCTTAAGGCGCCAGTGGAAACTCAGCTTGGAGAACGGGTGCTTCGGGCTGATGCCTCCTCACGGGGTCCCCCTCATTAACCCACCCCCGGCTAAACTGTGAAACCCTAAACCTTACACCTAATCAATAAATCCAAAAAAATCCATTACCCTTGAACGCTGAAACCTGTACACATGGCAGCGAGGCCAAGTTCGTCTGTCCGCTTCCTTGTACGCGTCAGGGTTGTTCTGAATTTCTACCGGGGGCTTGGGCGTTTTACACAGGCTCCACAAGGGCCCTGGCTCTGTAAGGGATCTAGGGATCTGGGTTTAAGTCTCGTGGCTTTGTGGCGCCTTCTAGTCGGACGCGAGGGCTGTAACAAAGAGTCTGAAAATCTGCTGTAACAGTTCCCGCATATAGTCTCTATATGATTCCAATACGAAGACATGCCTTGAAACCCCATGTTACTGATTTCGGACCCTTCAGAGAACAACATAAAGCCCTAAACGGAACCCATATATACTCCCCTATTCTGGTCCCTTGATCAAAGCTTCAGGGTTTGGGTTTGAGGGTGATCACAAGGTTTTTACAAGGGTTACCTTGCGCGGTATTCCATGGAGCAGGCTTTATATTGGAGATTTTGGTGCGTATGTGGGGACTCTCTCTGAAAGTTAGTGGGTGGGGTTTTTTTGGTATAAATACTCATAATAGAAACCTATGATCATACGTAGCCCAAGGGTTGGTATCCCAAGCCATTCACTCCTACACAGTCGTTCGCATCCGTAAATTCTAGTATCAGTGTGGCTTTCTGAACTGGGTAGACCCAAGAAAACGCCCCCCCCTTCCTCCAGTCATATCACGTCTCAACCTTCGTTGTTCCCGAGGTCTCTTTGTTTATTAAGGAGAGAGGTGCGAGCCTTTTGGGTCTAAAGGTGGTCTTGTCTTGCAGCAACCCACTTACAACAGCCCATGTTGCCCGGAGTAGATCCTGCTGTACCTGCAACCTCATCAGCGCAGCCAGCTGGCTGGGCTTAAGTTATAACAACTCAAATCCCAATACCGACCCCGATCCCTAAACCCTAACCACTCATGTCGAATTTTAGCCATCCGAGTAGCCCTCCGCCCGTTCGCATGCCGTCGGTGCTTCCTTTCCCGGCCTCGCTGCAAGCAGAATGTGCGGTTTCAGGGGTTACAGCTTTATTTTCGTGTTGAGTCAAAGGCATCCTGCATGTAGGAAGGGGTACATGGGCCAAAACCCTTCATAGAATCCCCCTAAAACTTTAAACCCGGAACCTCATAGGAATCCCGATTACTCTATGATCATTCCTTCAGCCCAGCTGCCTCGGAGAGAGTCCCAGGATATTGGAAGATCGGTGTGGTTTCATGGCTGACTTGCTGATCCCGATGGCTAACGTAGGGTTTGGGGTTATCCCAACCCTGTGGCGGCCTGAGTGCCGACGCCGGCACTGACGTCGAAGAAGCCTGTCATGAAAGCTGGACTTCCGGCCAACTATACCTAAGGCCTGCCTCGACCCGAGGAGAACATAAAATCCAACCTTCAAATATGCCTTTCTTAATTCAGGAATGCACCTTGAATTATAGCAAGATCCCTAATACGACATAACATATATTTATTCCATAGCTTAAGGGGTATTGGAAGGCCTAGAGACCTGCAAAGCTGCGAAGTCTCGGATGTGCGTTGGAAGGATTGGAAGAACCTTCGAGTCGAACCCTAAACCCTAAACTCTAAACCCTGCACTGAGGCTTCTCCCCAGCTGACTCCTGCAAGCCTTGGATGTGCCTGCGCCCACAGCATGTTTAGTTTAGTATAGTGTAGTTTAATGTAGTCTATTACAGTGTAGTGCAGTATAGTGTGGACAGAGATGTGACTTATCAGAGGAATTCTTCTAAATTGGGCTGATTAATTACGGGGTTCCCACTCTGCATATTCGTACAGCAGGAATCTCCCCCAAAGCTTAGCCAAGTCTTCCTCGACTCAAAGCAAAACGGGGTAGTAACCCTAAACCATAACCCTAAAGTGGCTCTACCCTCGTCTTCGGCCTGCTGTAAGGCGCCGCAAGCCCAGCAACTTCACGACTCGCTCGTACCTTTTGGCTTCGCAGTTCTTTGGGTTTAGGGCTGAGCTCTCAGGGGTTTCGGGCTTCGAAGCTTTTTGTGGGTGTGTGTGTGTGCTAATGATATTTGTCTGTATAATAAGTATATACAATTTACAATTATGTATGTATCTACCTGTACATGTACCTGTATGTAACTGTATATGTATGTGTGAGCTGTGCGCATACTGTGTCTGGTTCCTTCACAGTCATCTGCATGCAGTTCCGGCTTCCTAAGTTCCTTTGGTGTGGGAGGATGCGGTTTCAAGAAACCCTGACCCCCAACCCTAAACCCTAAACCTTCGGGTGCTTTTCAAGCGCCCCTCAGCCCTAAAGACCCTAAGAGGATCGGTGAACTCTTGTCCGACGCTCCCGTAAAAAAAAAAGGAAACCTATGCATAACTCCCTGGTTGGGAGTGGGGGATTGCGTCATTGAGACTACTCTGAGGGACCTTAAGGGACTATCATAGGGATCCATTCCCCCCATTCCCTACCGAGAACCAGAGAGATAAAGCCTGAAAGAAGTGCAGACCTAAAACCTTGCAGTCGGAGCCAGCTCTGTGAGAGGGGCTTAGGGTTTTGGGGGGGCGCAGGGCCTTGGGCCACAACTTGCATCCCTTGGAAACAATCGATTGCTGAAATTTGTCAACCTACCATGATCAAAACGCCCTGAACCGGAATCCTAAGGCCCTGAAATCCTTAACCCGCATAAATCACTCAAATCTCACGAAGGGGGAAGCGAAGCATGCCAAGCACACGCTGCGCGCTGTGAACGCGAGAAAGCATGGTGGAGGACCTGGTAGCCGGCATTTATGAGCTTCACAGGGGCTTCACAAGGCCCTAACCCTCCAGATACCTACTATATAGGGTACTGAAGCCCCTAGGGTCCTATATAGTCGGTACCTGGAGGGTTAGGGAGGGTTGTTGCAACAGTCTTCTTCTAAGGTTCAGGCAGTGCTGGTAAGGGGTGCAAGAGTCTAGGATGTCGAGGTGGAGTGTCTAGCGTGCATATGAGGCTGCAAGCTTAGGATCACTTCCAGTTGCTGGCCGCACATAAATGCAAGGAATCCTGTTCAAGTCCGCTGCCGCTCTTGCCATGATGGCGAAGGTGTTGCTGTTGTTGTTGATGATGATGATGGTGACGGTAATGGTGATGGTGCTGATGATGATGATGATCACCATGATCACCATCATGAAGTGGGGTCGTTCTTGTGGCTGGTTGCTTCTGCCCTTGAAGTCGTCGTTGCTCCTGTGCTGCTCTACTGCCGCTGTCCCTGGTGGCGACGATGTGGCGAAAAGCAATATGGGTAGTTCTCTAAATTAGGGTCTCTTTTCGGGTCCTTCGTTTTTCGGTGCCATATTATTTGGGGACCCAAAAGGGACCTTTCGTCTACTGGCCAATGGGCCCAGTTCAGTTCTTTGGCCTTTGGCATCCTCGAGCCATTAGTGCCTACATGGACCCGGAAAGCAACAGTCCTACTGTTACCTGCAACGTCTGCAACACTACAATTCAGTCATGATGTCAATCATGGCGATGGAGCGCGTCTTCAAACATCCCGAAACTAAAAAAAGCTCAAAACCTGCCGGCGGCACGGTGGTGATGATGCTCTGCGCTTTGAGAGCGAAGCACAGCAGGCTCACCTGCCAATGAAGGTAGGAGCTATTCCTATACTGCTAAGCCCTAAACCCTGAACCCTAAGTCCTAAGCCCTATAAGCCCTAAAATCTGAGTCGTAAGCCCTAAACCCTGGTTTTGCCGGTCTACAGGGCCGTCCAACCCAGGCCAGCAGCCCCGACCCGGATGTTACTGGGAAGTCTGTGGATAAGCAGCCCCTGGTTCAGGGTATAGGGTTTATGTTTAAGGTTCAGGGTTTGGGGTTTATGTTTAGAGTTTAGGGTGTACGGCCCACTCCTCTTACATGTTCTATCATCATTATACCCTAAAGTCGAGAAGTCACAGGCCCCCCCAAAAATGACCGAAACCCTGGCCTTAACCCGAGAGTTCCGAAGCCTAACTCCTAATCACGCTATTCCTCAAACCCGTGCAGTAAATCTTAACCCGCTCCAAGCCCTGACACCATTAACCCCAAACCCTGAAACCCTAAACCCCTAGACCCCTAAACCCCCAAACCCCCAAACCCTTAAACCACAAAAACCCTAAAACCCTAAAGTAAGGCGGGAAGTTCTCTTCTCGAGCAAGTCGGACGAGCCTTCGGTGCGAGGTTCCGCCAGATGAGCCAGACATAGAGCTGCACCTCAACGTTCGCTACAGGTGTTAAGTGTTTATAGCGCTTTAAGGGTGCTTTGGGCTTTGGGCTTTGAGGCTTTGGGGTGCTCGGATTCTTAGGGCTTAGGGTTGCAGGGTGTTACGGATGAGAGACGTAGATCTGCGCCGTCGTGGTTTGGGGTGATGGTGTTGACCGGGTCGATGGCAATGGCCATGGCGGTGATGCTGATGCTGTTGAACATGATCAGGATGATATCAAGCTTCTGGGGTTCAGGGTGTCCTAAACCCTAAACCCTAAACCGGTTTAGGGATCCGGGCTTGGTCTTAGGGCTTCTGTGGCTTAGGGTGGGCTGGCATGGATCAGATCTCCGCCAGCCCCTCGAACCCTGAATCCACGGCGTTGTCTCACTTCTTAGGTGCTGGCACCTGCTGTGCATCCTAAACCCCTAAACCCTAAACCCCTAAACCTCTTAAACCCTAAAATGGCTTTGCTTCAGGACCCTCTGACTCTGTGCTGTGGAGCTTCAGGTGACCAAGCTAAGGAGGCGGCGAGCAGAAGTGGGATGTCCTGTCGTAGGCTTGAGGTTGAGTTTTTTGTTTAAAGGCCCTTTTCGTGTCAGGTTTAGAGTTTAGGGTTTTGGCTTTTTGTAGCTTGGGCTCTACCTGGGAGGTTCCGTAAACTAGGACTTCGTGGCGGGAAATAGGATCGCTTGGTTGGTCCCCTTTGAACAAACACGTTCCCGGCCCTTCACATGCCCAAGTCATGCAAAACACAGAGCAACTATTCTGGAGTTAGGTCGCTAAAACCGTGACAAGGATGGTCTTTGGGGCCTACAGTCATTCCGTACTAGTAGTATATATAGAGTCTCTCGGAAAGTGATCGCCCGGACATGGGCAAAGAAGCTGCAGACAGTCCTGCAGCAATGTAGCCAGACCTTAGGCATTTCCACCAAGGGTCCATGTACCCGTTTAGGGTTTTTTATTATACTTTGGCCTTAAAGTACTCCGGCTCCCTATATAGGTACGTTGGGGCCACAGTATATACTCTTTGGTTACGTGGACCCTCAGGGTTACACTGGCAGGACAAGCTGCTGAGCGAGATTTGATGCGCAGCCAGTGCGCAGCCGACAGGGCTCAGCAGATCATACTCGATCTCCACTACACTAGACAAAATGCTTACCTAATAATTATGCTTTCTCAGACCCCCAAACTACAGGGTTTTGAAAAACAAGTGCTTACTCGGTCCAGAAAATCGTTTATGAGGAACAAGGTTCGGGCTCAGATAGTAAGGTTCCAAAACACCTGAAAAATAAGATTTCATGGAAAACGTACGTAGTTTGCCTTCTTGTTGTTGAAGGGTAACGAAAAGTTCAGCGAACTCCGCTTGCTGCTGAATCTGCAGCTCCGATGAGGTTTCGGCATCTTGCTTCGGGAGGACTTTCAGGCCAAAGTACATACTTTCGGCTGGTGATCTAAATCCTGCATTACCCATGATACGGAATATACCATAATTTTCAATAGTTTAGGGTTCTTAAGGTAATGCAGGATATATATATATACATATGTATATAAGTTTTGTACATATATATATATACTCAACCGCAGCTGGACAGAAGGAACCCTTAGGGCTCTGTCAGAGGCCGTGGGCCAGTCCCCCAGTTTGAGATTCGTACTCGCCATGTACTCCCAGAACCTGCTTTTCTACACTTACTAGGGTTTAGGGTTTCGGTTTTAGGGCTTAGGGCTTATTAGGGTTTAGGGTTTAGGGTTTTGGGGTTTAGGGTTTAGGGTCACTGGGGTTTTGGGTTTAGGGGTTTCTACCATAAGCCCAGGTAAGCAATTCTTCGGCGCTTGCTCGTGCTTCGTTTCATCTTCCTGTGCCGGAACTGGGCAACAACGCCGACAGCTTCTTCACAGCTCGGCTTCCGCGGTCCCACTGGGACTTCGGTAGCTTCAGGACTTGGGGTTAAGGGCGAGATCTTCCTTAATATAAGGACCAAATGGCCCATAAAAGGAAGGGCCCTATACCCTAATACTATGAGTCTCATATGGTATAATGCAGCATATGCACCTTAAAACCCTTTTAGGCTTCATTTCGTCTTCAAGGTTTCCTAATACTGCGGAAGGGTACAGGAAATTGCAGGGTCACACCCTGAAGTCTTATGCCCTACCTAAACCCACCAACACCTATTTTGTTTGTAGGTTGTTATAGTAAACCCCCAATATATGGAATTTACTGCAAAGACCCTACAAGCAGAACAGCACCCAGCCCTGAGAGTCCACAAGCACCCCAAACGACGTTAGAAAGCCGAGAGAGGCGCAATCGACAAAACCTGTCCAGAAAAATTGAAACTTAAGCGTAAACAAGGGCCTTATAGTTATGTTACCCATACTATTTTGGGGGGCAACCTTGAAACTTAAGCGTAGGAAAGCACCTTACAATATTAGTTACCTATACTATATATTTTTGCGGGGCTCCCTAGACTCTTAGACTACCCGTGCTCAGCGGCTGCTAAGTCCCCACGCCAAGCTTTGCGAAGACCACTGCCATCTTCGACCTTGAGTTTCTGGGCCTTTTGGGGATTGGGATCCAATCCAGCATGCAGTCAGATACTAGCGGCATGTTTGGGTGGCTATCCGCTTGGATGGCATTTTCGTCTCAATTTTCGTTGCATTGTTGTTGCTTGTTCGTTGCGTTGTTGTTTACGTTGCTTTTGCTTTCTTTTTACATAGCCTTGGGGCGGTGGTTCTTTTTTTCATCGCATTTGTTTTGCTTTTTTTTTCGAATTTCAATCCCATTTCTGGAATCGTCTAATGACCTTACTGACATGCGTTTTTTGGGCACA
>CAJNJA010011932.1:0-13393 GCA_905231915.1 Symbiodinium necroappetens | reverse complement strand
TACCACTCACTGCTACTAACCACTACTAACTACTACGACTGCTACGACTGCTACGACTACTACTACTACTACTACTACTACGACTACGACTACGACTACGACTACGACTACAACTACGACTACGACGACGACTACGACGACGACTACTACTACTACTACTACTACTTTTTTGCTGTTCTAGAAGCCACAAAAAGAAGAAGTCGTAGCAGTTCGCGGGGGGGGGGGGGTGTGACAAAAAAACAGACGAGAAGTGCCTGACGACTACTTTCTCGCGTGCTTCCTGCCTAAACTCCAAACCATGCTCTGAGTGCTTCGCCCGAAACCCTAAAGCCAAAAGCTAAAAACCTCAAGCCTAAACCATGATCGCCCGAAACCCTAAAGCCAGAAGCTAAAAGCCTCAAGCCTAAACCATGAACTTCAAATCCGAAACCTGTAAATCCTAAGCCTAAACTTAACCCTAAACAGTCGAACTCTAAAGCCCTAAATCCCTTCCGCCACAGCACGAGGTGATCTTCTTCTCCTCCCGCAGGTATCCTCGCTCAATGAAGCTGGAAAGATGGCCCAAGTCCTGATGCACGTCAAACACTGCCATGAGGGACTACCTGCAAAACCTCCACAATCCTCGACAGGCCTTAGGGTTTTAGGGTCCAGCATGGAGACATCCTCTCGACCTTGCCTTGCTCTACCCCGTGCTTGAGATGCAAGGCTTCACGATGTAAGGCGAATGTGGGGTTTGCCATTTTGGTGTTTACAGAGCTTTTTTCCACGGATGCCTCGGGGGGTGTACATTGCGAGTCCCATGGGAGGACCCCTGGCCCATGAAACCCTGAGCCCTAAACCTTATAGATCCCTTATAGAACCCTTATGCTATATAGATCCCTGTAAAGGAACCTTTTTTTCCTAGCCCCTGAACCCTAAACTCTAAACCCTGAACCCGAGAACGTTGGCATTCCGAGCCGCACAAAGCTCTTGCACGATCCACAATACGTCCTGAGAGGATTTTGGATTTTGCGCCATGCATCACTAGATTTATGGTATAGGGTCTAGGCTGACTTACCATGCTGAATACGGAATTCACCGGTGGGGTCTTACTAAGGTTTGCAAAGTGTCGAGGTCTTCTACAGTGAGTTTAAGGGTTTCAGGTAGAGGGCTGCGTCCGGCCATGGCGGTACTGAGAAGAAAGGAACCCTAAGAAAGATCAACCACAGCGTTGTCCTTAATCTAAACCTAAAGGCCATACATGGGCTTGGTGATAGGGTTCTATGGGCTGTATAGGGTTCACAGGGTTTGAGCGGATTCATAAACCCTAAACCGTTCCAGGGCTTTGGGATTTAATTCCTCATGACCCCTTCTGCAAAATTCCCAATAGGGAAGCCTAGAAGCTTGGCGGCGCACGGCCCGGAACTGGAGTGTTCGGGGTGTGCGGGTTTGGGGGTTAAGAGCTCAAAAAGGTATTATTAGGTTTAGGGTTTTGGATTCATGGTTGCGCTACAGAACCCAAACCACATGACATGCAAAGTCCTAAACCCTGGCCGGACGGAACATGCAAAAGATCTGCCCATGTGAGGCCCTTAATATTTACGAGAGGGTTATGGTGTGGACCCAAGGTTGATTATCACACATACCGGGATAGTAGGAGTGCAGGTTTCTGTTTTGCGAAACCAAAAAGGACAAACATGCCATAGACAACAAACGCGTGCCCTCGCTTCCTCCTTCGCTGGTCAACAGCTGAGATCAAAAACAGCCCCTTTTTACGCATCCCGTAAAGTAGGGGCCTTAATGATTAGAATAGAGTTTTGGGGCCCATATAATTACTAGATTTATAATATAAGGAACCCCCCAAAATCAGTATTGGTAATTCTTTAGGCCCCTAAAGAAAACCAGGGACCCGGCGCCTTGTCCGGAGAGCCAAAACCCCCAACGGACCCATCCCCACGGTGGAGTCGAAGGTTTCGCTCAGGTTCAGGCTCAGGGTGGTTTAGGGTTTAGGGTCTATTGGGATCCTTAATATAGAATTGGTTAAACCAAAAAAAGGAACTACAATGGAGACTATGGGTAGTTCCTTTTTGGGGGGTGCCTTATACGATCCTAACTATACAAATTGGTTAAACCAACAAAAGGGACTACAATGGAGACTATAGGTAGCGTCTGTTTCATCAAGGATCCTATGAAGGCTCGGTATAGCACCCTTATCGAAACCGTACAGGACCCTGCCTTGAAACCTCATAGACCGGTTCAACCCACAACACCAGGTCTGAAACACGCCTCCGCCCCATGTGACCTAAACCCTACACACCCGAAATCGCTGCAAGCCTAAGCCCTACAAGCCACTAGATAGCCTCCTAACATCTCCGAAAACCCTCAACCCCCATAGTAGTTATTATAGAACTCCTGCGTGCTTGTAATCGAACATTCAAAAGCTAATGTAGAGGCCTTACCAATTAGAATAGGGTTTTGGGCTACTTTATAGCATAGTTATAACAAGGAATCCTCAGGAATAATAACGGTAATTCTTTAGGCTTTACGGTACCCTTAACATCTTCTGCGCGTGCCAGCGTCAATCATCTTCCCTGTTCGAGTTTGGTCTGACGAGCTTGCGTACCTCGGGAGGCTCATCGCCAGCCAAAGAAAGCGGGGTACGGCTTAAAAGCTCTACAAGCCACGAAGCCTGAAGCAAATGAAGCTTGCAGCTTGCAGCCTAGAAATAAAAGCATACTGGTATGTGCTTTCTTGTTACATAAACAAAAAGCAAGAAAGAAAGATGGGACAGATGGATGGCTGCAATGCGTATGCCGTCTGGAATTCACGCTACTGCTGATATGCACATTCACGTTGGTACTGTTGCCAGTCGTTTGATGGTGGTCAGTTTACACTCACATGCCTTGGATACTACAACCAAAACGATTTGCCTTCACTGCTCTGATCTGCTGAGCTGTGAGGCCACTGCAGGGAATGACCCCGTTGAATGCGGATCGGGAATCCCTTACTCCTCGACCTCAAGCGGTCTAGAAGGCGAATGCCTAAATCTCCGGGCTCTACAGCCGCGGAAAACTTTAAACCCCACACCCTAAACCCTAATCTTCGACTCCTCTGTGGACTTGAGACTCCCCCAAAAGCCCCGAGACTCGCGGTATGGGGCCCTTACCCTAAGCCCTAAAACCCTAAAACCCTAAATCCCTAAAACCCTAAAACCCTAAAGGCCAAAAACCCAAAAACTCTAAAACCCTAAAGCTCTAAACCTTAAGTACATACAACGACTGTGCTTTACATACTTGCGAAACCGGTAAACCCCTCTACAAGTATACATGCACCCAAGCACAAAAGCTGATGAAACCCTAGACCCTACACTGAAAGCCCTGAGCCCACCGAAACGCTGTGGGGCATGTTGTAGCGGAGTCAAAAAGATGTGGATTGTAAGGACCCTTGTTCCGAAATATGCAGACTTCTATATATGTATAGGTATAGGTATAGGTATAGGTATAGGTATAGGTATATGTGTATGTAATATGTATATGTATATAGGTATGTATATACACATACATATATATATATCACTATAGTGATGGTCTTAATGTAGATGTACAGACATACATACATACATACATACATACATACATACTATATATATATATGTATGTATATGTATATATATATACATATATTGGATTTGCCTATCTACTTGTTTGTTTACGACAACCATGTACAACTGGCCAAGGTGCTCGATGGTTTTCACCACATTCGGATGCACCAAGGAGGCGCTCAGCTGAATCTCCGGGGGATGTTTTTGGCGTGTGGGGCCTAGGGGTTGGAGCCTTAGGGTTAGGACCTTCGAAGCCCTGCCAGTGAATTACAAAGTTCATACGAACACGGAAGAGACGCACCTGTCTTCTGGAATCACGACTTTGTATTATGCAGTGTTATATAATAACAATATTTCGTTGCTTACCGGTCTGTATGTGTATATATATATATATAGATGTGTGTGTGTGTGTACATGTATAGTCTGTCTAATGTTGTATACAAGTCATAATATAATGTGTATAGATAGATATAAAAAATATATGGGTGTATGCATATCATTACACTATAGTCTATTCTATGTCACATGTTACCTACGTTGTACTTAGTATGTATATATATGTATATATATATATATGTGTAAACTTCCTGGCATCAACGACACCATGTGCAGTAGTGTATGCATATATGGTATACGTTATAGAGTATGCATTACATGATAAATATTGCATACTGTGTTATTAATGGTGTACAAGGCTATTGTACATGTTCCACTGTATACTAAAATTTCTTATTATGTTACATTATTTACACTAAGCTATTATGTAATGCAACATATTATAATAGATTATAACAGAACAACATCTAACATAAAATCGTGTATTATAAATTATAGTATGATACAGCATCTGATTCTATTTTTATGTTATTTTACGATATGTTATGTTGTACTATATTAGTTTATGCTATGCTGTATTATACTATGTTAAATGTTATGCTATACTATATGTATTATAAGGTGTTCTACTACAACACATTTTACTGCATCAAGATACATCGCCTGATATTAAACTATATTACAGTATATGTTGCTTGTGAAATGTCTATTTGTCGTACTACGTCTTGTTGTTTAGCGCAATATCTGTTACTATACTATGTTTAAATCTCGTCTTCACAACAAACTGTGTATTTAACTAGAACATATTATCTTGCATTATAATCAAAGTCTGACATAATGAAAAGTATGTGTTTTAAATTATATATATATATGTACATATATGTTATATATATATATGTATATTATACATACATATATATATACACACTTAATACATACAGTATTAAATGTCTGCTACACATTATATATATACTGTATATTACATATGTTGTTTTATGTTTTATGTGTTCTGCATGAGTAATATTGTGTACTATATGTGTATATGTATATGTACATGTACATATATCAGTATGTAATATGTGTTATGTATCATGATGTGTGTATATATATATACATATTTATTCATCTGCTTATGTATTTATTTATTTATACTATGTGTTCGACATTCTTTCGTACATATGCCATGCTGCATTATATGCTACCATATATGTCAACATTGTGAAACCGCAGGCCTTGACCCTACATCCGACCCGAAGCCCGGCGCCTCGCGCATCTGTTGCTTAATTGTATTGTTGTCGCGACGACGGCAGTCCATGACCTGAACAAAGCTGAAGGCTATGGGTGTTGGATTTAAGGGGTTTAGGCTTCAGGGCGGGGGGCTGTGGTTCACACATATGATTGCAGGGCTTTCTGAAAACTTGACGGTTGCGTCAGGGAATCCCTTGCCTACTTGGGGTGTAGGGGTAGTGTAAGGTGGTTAGGCGGAGTTTGAGGCCTGCGAGTTTCGTGACTGTGCTGTGGAACCCACCTGGCCAATCTGTGGCTTGTCCGCTATATCAGGCCTCGACATTTAGGCTTCCTTTAAGGAGCTGCTACTAGAGTTTGTTTAAAAAGGGGTTCCGAAAGGCTTTATGACAGGCAGTCTGATCTTTGTCTTTGACGAAGTTCGAACAGGCTCTCCAGATCTCGACTAGAGCATGACACCTCGGACTCTTCCCACCCAAATCATGTCCACATCGCGTAGATTGGGGTGTAGGGCTCCAGGGGTTTAGGGTATTCACGGTGTCGGTGCTTTTTGTAACATTTCGCCTTATCCTCCCTGAACAACTAAACATACCATGATTTACCCCACAACCCTGCCATAAGCATTGAGGTCCCTAAAGTAACCCCTAGCGTATCCCGTAAGGGAGCCTTTTGAGGGATCCTCTACAGGAAATCCCGTTCACTTCAACCTGTTCAGCCTTTTGGTCCCGATGGAAGCATTAGTTGGCGCACGTCTGGATGAAGCGTCTTCTACTTGGCTTTAGGTTGATTGGCTGGTCGGTTGGTGTGGTTTCGGGTTTAGGGTTTAGGGGGTTTAGGGTTATTCTACTATTTGTCATGCAGGGGATTGTGTAAGTAAGGGCTAGATCTTCTCAGTGACTGAAGCCAATTTTGTCTCCGCCATCTCGACACACTTTTATGGTCCCTGTCCAGGAACCCGAAAGCCATAAAGCTGCCCTAAGTCAGAGATCTACCCGTATAGACGACCCACATGTGGTGAACATTCCTTTCAGGGTTTGGGGTTGAGGGTTTGCAGCACCCGGTTTCGGGTTTTGAACCCTGACATCGGATGCAGTGCCCCAGTGTAATTATGATCCTTTCCCTCTGCAAGTTGTGGTATAATGCAACGTTCAAGCCCAATGGTCGGCCACTGCAGTAAGAGAGAAGTCCACAAATCCTGAATGCCACTAGTACAACGGTTCAAGTTTGACTTGGCTTTGCATCTAGGGTTTTTGGAGCAACGAATCTTGAGCCCAAAGCCCCATTATATACACTAAATATCACTAAATGATAACATCGCCAAATCCCAACTTCGCCCAACAAAGCGGGCCTTGCAGGCCACTGCAGCCTGGTCTTCTCGGGTTGGGGACGTTTTGGGGTTTCGGAGAGGCCTCCGGAGCTCCCTGCGCTTGGGGGGACGAGCGGGATGAGCTCACGACTTACGGATGTATGTATGTATATGCTTGTGTAAGTGAGTAGCTGAAAATGGATAAATATAAACATAAATATATAAATATAGATATAGCTAGATGTATGCACATGCACATCGCGTGCGTACATGCACCAGTACAAGTTTACGCAGGCGTGCATGCACACTCAGGCACAACATGTGCACGCAGGGATAGCTGCTTGCATGAAGGCCCGAATGCACGTCTTCATGTCTTCATCTAGTAGCGTTGAACAAGCATGCAGGAATTACACTACCTGCCTGCATGACTTCACTGGGCCTTCACCGAATTTACGTATGAAGCATTCCTTTCCGGCTTAAATCCCCGAGCTTGGGCGCACTACTACATACATTATGCAGGACAGGAAACAGGCGCAATCCCTGACCCTAACTCGCGAAGAATTAGTTCTCCAAAGTAGCCTTTATAGCCTTCTTGTGACAGCAGGTTTCGCAACGTGGCCATCGAAACCGAACACCCCCAAGAGTGGGCGTTTCAGCTAGGCGGCTCCATCCTTCGTTGTTGCACGGTACGCTTTCCTTGGTTCTGCAGTGGATGCCCTTCGCCCTGACAAATTAAGACTAACTTCGGCCTGCGTCAATTGACTTTAGCTTTGTCGTCGAGTTGCCATGTGTTTGCTTCAACACATCCTGTTCAGAGGACAGCTCTCCCGGAAATGAGCAATGGCTAGGGTACTATAAGGGTACTATAAGGCTGCTACAAGGGCATTATAAGGATACCACAAGGATACTTACTATAAGGCTATAAGGGCGCAAGCATGTTGTATGACAAACTTACACGAGAAACCGTGACGCCTTAACCCGACGACAAACTTACTAAACTCTGGAAAGGAAAACCTGAGCCCACAGTCAAGAGCCTAGCCCCATAGGGCGAATCACGCACCTTATAAAGCATCAACCCCTACCCTAAACCCTAAACCCCAAGCCTCAACATCAGAACCCTAAAGCCTAATTCCCTGAATCCCTTATCGGACTCCTCAAAGAGAAACCCTTGCAGAAGCCCCTACATTGCAGAAACCCAGCCCCCCCCACGGAGGCCCTGAAAACCAGACCAGTGGCCGGGTATTCATCAACAATTAAGGGACAATAGGAGGGACCCCTTATATAGTCTCATAAAGCCCCTATATATCCCCAAGGGTCCCTTTCAGGGTCTCTCCTTTAGTCCCTTGAAACACTCATGCCACGAGGTCCCTCACATAGCGACATAAGCAACTCTTTCTTGAGTTCTGCATTTGTGTTTGCATCCTAAGCCCTAACCCCCTAAACCCTACTAAAGAACACTGCCTTGGGCCCACTGCAGTTATATAAGGGGGAAGTTGGTACTGCTTATTCTGACCTCTCAATTAATGTAGGGGCCGGTAAAAAATAATAATACGGCTTTGGTGTATGCTATACTATACTCATACTAAGAAACCATCAAAACAGTATTGGTAATTCTTTAGGCTTCTATACTACAAACCTTGACCCCAACCAGAAATCCAAGACCTCGAATTAGTTTATCGTGTATGGTGTAATATATAGGGCCGTAATAATTGCCTACACTACTTTGCGGTTTAGAGTTTAGGGTTTAGGGTACACATTCCGAAGGCCTGTACACGCGCACTTAGCACTATGTTTTCGGAGCCTTTCACCTTGTTTTCGGAGCCTTTCACCTCGGTTTTTCCAGGGCTTTCGGATGGCAGGGCTCGGATGTGCCGGTGCACGCAGGGATTTCGGACTTCCAGGGGTTCGGGGGGGAGGGAGTGGGGGGGCTAATTCTGTCAGGTCGGACGCTTCACCGCTGGTGCTCTTCAAACAGCCGTGCTGCTTCAGAACTTCTTGCGCACTTTATAGAGTCGTACTTCCGAAGAACATGTTGCGCATACTGTCCTTCCTCATGCAACCCACACAGACTGGGTTTGATCCTGAGATTCTGGCTTAGCCATCTGTAGGCCCTGAAAATAAGTGTTGGAAAATGCTTCGAAACCCCCACAGAACGCGACTGCTCAGTGGCCATAGCTCCTGTCGCTTCAAATCGAGAAACAGCTAAAACAATTGTATTTGCGTCCTGCTTTTGTACCTACGAGATTCCGTCCACGTGATTGTTGCATGCGCTTCAAACGAAATTGACATTCACAATTTCCTCGAGTTTTGGTGGGTACCCTGCACATATATGACCTCGTTATGTACTCAAGGGCCTCCGCGTCCTGGTTTTTGCGATGCGAAATGCTCCAGCAAATTTCATGTGCTTTGCAATTGTCTTGATTCCTTCTTGTTCCAGCAACGTCGAAAGCTCAAATTCCTCGAGTTCTTGACACTTCCTGACAGAGCTCAGTCTATGAACAGACCGAACAAAACTCACTCACTGTGTTGGCATCTTCATGGCTTCAAAACACTCTTGTTGGCAGCTGCGCCGAAGCCTTTCTCGAGTTTTAACGTGTTTCAACGCAGAAACGCGTGATTTCCACACGCAGGCAAACCAACAAAAGGGCTGTGCGGCATTTACAATACAAAACACTTGCCTGTCCTGCGGCGCGTTCGTGCGCGTGAACCGGGCTTCGGAGCATTATTACAATTATAGTATAATAAACAGCAAAGCCCTATTCTAATCATTAAGGCCCCTACATTAGGGTGTGGGTTTGGTCAGAAGCTTCAGGTAGACATCTGCCTCATCAGCCACTGTTGACTCGGATCATACTAGGTTTACCTTCCTTCTGGCCTGAAGTTATTTTGCTAAGCAGGGATCTGCATGACTCCTACTGCAAACCCCAAAGCTGTGGACACGTAACAAAACCAGAACCTTTAGCCGAAAGAACTGCAGAGATTTGATAGCAAGGGTTCCTGGCTTGGGACTTGCGATTTACGGACTTAGTCTAGTGCTGCCGCACGAAGGTTCGGCACCGAGGGCCGAAGGCTTTGAATTCATGCCGGGGACTAAGCCCAGTGAGTTGAGGGTTCGGGGTTTAGGGTTTGCTGCCACGCTTCCCGAAGCTACCACCTCCTAGGAGTGGCCCCAGCTCGAGGACACCGTTCAACCTCATGAGACGCAGGGAGTTTCGGGTACTTCCACGCCCTAAACCCCAAATCCTAAACCCTGAACCCCTACACTCTATATCGGCCCTAAGAATTACAGCGCTGCCTTTCTGGACCCTAATCTCTAAGCCCAAAATCCTGAACCCTACGACTGGACCCTAGAATGTAACACACTTTTTTGGTTGCTAGCCCTGATTTCCTATTGCAGGGTCCTAGCCATAACGGTGTAGGGTTTAGGGTTTTGCGTATACAGAAACAAGCTGCCCAAAAAGGTTTGGGTCTAGTTCCGGCTCCGGGATCTTGTGGGAACTGTGCCTGACGACTTCGAAGCTTCGCTTCCCATGGTTTAGGGTTTCGGGGAGGGTAACCTATCGACGCATCCGAGCTTCTAGAGCACACCCTCAAACATCCGTAAGCCGAAACATCTCAGGAACCCAATTCGACAAGGCCAGGGGCAATCGAGCTCAGAACGTTGTTGGCATATGGCTTCTTACCATTCGGAGTATCTTGTCTAAGGGTCCTGAAAACCCATTTCGATTCTGCATGGCCCACCATGTGCTCGCTTATCGTCTGCACCTCGCGTCTGGCCTATGCCTTATGTGCAACTCGCCAAAGTTGGTTTCTTGCCACTGGTAGTATGAGTAATGCCAAGCTTGGTATCATTACTGATCTTCAGCCTACTGGTTATTGCTACCTACATTAATTGGGTAGTACTACTATTGCTGCTACTACTCTTCGCAATATAGGATCAACCTGAACGCATGCATGGCTACATAGTATGTGTGTGGCTGTTGCCAGCAGGAGCTGGAGCAGAGGCAGGAGGAGAACGAGGACTCCAAAGCCATGGTCTTCAAGCTTTACTAACAGCAGAAACCCTTTCGGGGAACAACCCCAAAAAATCCGGAAGCCGAAGCAACAATTTGTGACAAAGAGACTTTGCAGGAAGTGGATGCTCCCCGAACATGCTGCTCCAAGTGCCACTGAGCGAGCCTGGAAGGATTGTCTCAGACTTCATGGCTTCAGCATGAGGCGAAGGATAACTAAAAGTCAAACTGTATGCATTGGGCATGCAAGCAATCAACCAAGAGCTGCAAAGGTAATACTGCTCGAAACATTCGGCCTGCTTCGCTTTGAACACTAAACAGTACTGGCTGCTAGCTGGCAACACAGCAAAGGCAGCAACCACAAAAGCTCAACGCCACCGACAACAAGCAACAACCACAACCCAAACAAGCCAGCCCCGACCCTCCGATGACGACAAACAAGAAGCACCACCACGACAACTACGGCAGCAGACGACGACCACCACAACTACTCACCAAACACATCAGCATCATCCAGTAACAGCAGCAACAAGACACACATGTTGAAACCAGTCATTTGGGAAGTGAAAGGTACTACCCAGCAATAGCAACAGCATCGCGACCACCACCACCACCACCACCACCACCGCAACCACTTCTGCAATGCAGTAATTAGTTACAACCCCCGCCAGGTCTAGCACCCACCGGCCGCAGCCGGCATGAGCGTTGCCACCGCCAGGACGCCAGTGGTGCCAAGAACAAAAACGAAGACCACGAGGGCAGCTACAACTACAGTTACCAGTGCCAGTTTACTACAGCATCAGCAGCTGCAACCGCGAGAATCAACGATGCCAGGGACAAAACAACGAATCTGCAGTAACAATAGTGCAAAGGTCGACATTAAAGGACAAGCCTGAACCGTTGCGACACAATCATATATGCGCACTGTATGTACCACAGCTGTAGCTGCATCACAACGAAGAATGCTGGCATTGTGCAACAATCATGTCACCTAGGGTGTGCCATGTAACAGTTGATCCTTGCGTTGCCTTTCGGACCACAGCAGGGGCCCCTTCTTGAGTGTGAACCGCGAGCCATAGGCAGCAAAACAAGATCGAGAGCAGGTCTTCTTTCACTTCAGCTCTCAGCGAGCTTCTGTTGACTTTCTGTGGAGCCCGATTCGCTTAAGCACTTCAGGTGGGATCAGAGAGTTTACATCACCAGTGCAACTCCGCTGTTGCACTGGTAGCGGAGCAGCTGTCCAGGACCGGAGTGCTGCCTTTGGCTGGTGTGTTTTCCCCACTTCTTCCGCTACACTTGGAACTAGTGTCCCGAACTTCTTCTTCTACACTTGGAACTAGTGTCCAGCTAGCTTTGGCTGGGAGGCAAAGGTTGAAGATTCCCGTTCGAGCTCTGGCTTAATCCGCGACTGCAGGTGGTTTTCACTTGTGGTTTCTGGTTGGGCCGGTCTTTCCGGGAGCAGCTATAATGCCTTTCAGCGATCAAGGAGGAGGTGGAGCCGCAATTCCAGCTTGGGATGGCCACCCAAAAGGGTGGCGCCGCTATGCCAGGGAAGTTGCCTGGTATGTTCAGGGGACGAAGCACACCCAGCGTCGCTACTTGGCGACGCGCCTCATCGGCCGACTCACGGGATCGGCAAGACTTCTTGCGATGTCTTGGCCCCAGTCAGAGTTTGATAATGACTTGGGGGTCCTGATTTATCTTCGCAAGCTCGCCCAGTCGCCTCTGGTTAGGAGATCTCTTCCCAATGCAGCAGCGATCATGTCACAGTATTTCCAGTTCCGATGGCAGCCCGGGGAAGCAATCACCACTTTCCTTGTTAGGGAGACCCTGGGCTTCGAGGAGTTCAACGAGGCCCTGGTGAGACTTCGAGAGGAAAGGCAAGGGCTCACCATGGATAAGCAGTTGTTTGGGTTGGAGACGCTGTTGAAGAAGGAAGAAGAGACCAGTGAGCGAGACAAGTGGAGCGAGGATTCATGGTCCCGCTGGCGCCGGGGCTGGTACGAGGACGAAGACTGGCCTGATGACACGGCCCACGGAGATGAGGACGCCGAGGTGGCGGCAGAGGATGTGCCGGCAGATGGTGAGATACGCTCTCCTTCGAGAGCGCCCCCTGAGGATCAAGGCGGCGAGGGCCAGACGCCACCCGAGGCGGGATCCACGACGTCTCGCCGCTCACCTGTGCGGTCACCAGAGAAGCAACCGAAGGGAGTGCAAACCGACGACGATTCTTTCGACTCCTTCATCCTGGATGTCCTCCGGGGGTGGAGGCTCTTGCAGGCTGCCAGCCTTACCCTTGAAGAGCGACGCGACGTGCTATCATCCACGGCCAACCGGCTGGACTTTGAGTCTGTTTCGAATGCTCTTCAGGTTCTTTGGGATGAGCAGCTTTCGGGAGTACGTCGTCAGGGGCATGGCTCTCATCTTCCTGGAGGAGCTCAGGTGTTCCACTTGGACGAGGCAGCAGGCTATGAAGCTCAATGGCAGGAACAAGCCGCTTGGAACGACGAGCAGTGGCCTGAGGAGGCTTGGGATGAAACTCAGTTCTATGGTGAGAGCACCGAGCCCTGGCACAGCGAGTGGGATCAGATGCCACAGGATCCAGATCCCGACGTCTACACGGCCGCGGAGTTGGATGACCCTTCGGTCCGGGATGCCTTGCAGGCGGAGAGAGCAGCTGAGGCCATGGCGGCCGATGCTGCCATGACATGGAAGCGTGCACAACAGGCTACAGCAGCTGTGCGAAAGGACCGTGGCTTTGGAGCAGCTGCCACTTTGGCCTCGGCAAGGGTCCCATGCCCAAGGGCAAGAACGGCAAGAACCCTCGCATGTTCGCTGGGGTGACTGCATATGGCTTGGAGATGCTTGGCTCGGGAGGTGACTTCGGCAAGGGCTGCCACGCGTCTCAAGCGA
>CAJNJA010011931.1:0-39323 GCA_905231915.1 Symbiodinium necroappetens | reverse complement strand
CCGAACCGCCCATGGCAAACCCTAAACCCGAACCCCCAAACCACTAAACCCTAAATCGCAAACCCTAAAACCCTAAAGCCCTAAACCCTTAAAGCCCTAAACCCCTAAAGCCCTAAACCCTAGATCCCAAAACCCTAAAGCACTTACTGTCTACAGGCATCCTTAGGGGCCGAGTACCCTAGCCCCCAAAAAAGGGTTAACCTTTCAATTATGGTAGGATTATATAAGCCCAAAAAGGTTAAAGGTTACCTACTCAGCTACTAAGAATCGGATGTGGGGGGGTTTCCGAAAATAGGGGACCCCAATATAGCATCCTAAGTCGTAGGATCCTTCTTATAAGGACCCCCAAATCTGGTAACCCTAATTTCGGAAACTCCCATGTGGCATTCTTCTGTCTAGGCCTCGTCTCTGGGAGAGATCCGTCCGGGATGGTAACTCAGGGAGTCCAGGCGGCCCTAAGGTCACATAGTGGCCTTAATGTTTAGGGTTTAGGGTTTAGGGTTTAGGGGGGCTTTTAATAACTAGAATAGGGTCGTGGGGCCCATGATACTATGTTTATGATAAGGAGCCCCCAAAATAGTGTTAGTAATTATTTAGGCCTCTACATTTTTTGGAAGTTTGCTGGCTTCGCGGCCTGTAGCTACAACTGTACCGTGGTCATAAAGGTATAGCATATCTGCTGTCTAAGAGCAATCGATAAACTGATATGCACAACAACAGTTTCAAACATAATCAAACACATGTGGATGTAGTCTACACACACGGATAGTTGTGAAGTTGATAGACGCATGCCGTATGCATCTGTTTGTGCTTGAAATGCTTGCTCTTTGATAATCGCGAAGCAGCTTGTAGGAACGATAGAACAAGCAATTAGAGTGGTAGCAAACATGTAGGTATGTGTATGTGTATATATATATACACATATACGCATATATATATATATACATACATACATACATATATATATATATGTGTGTGTAGACATCTTACTGAAAACACCCGCAGGAGTGTAAGGAGCATGTAACAGCAGAAAGCATTCTGAACTCCCTGCCGGCAGGAATAAGTCCCCTGCCCCTTTCTCTTCAGGTCCTGGCCAGGGCCCCGGATCTCATCTTCTTGTAGGTGCATCAGCAAGATCCACGAAGGTAGTTTCAGTTTAGGGTAAGGCACGCCCGTTGGGTAAGGTGGATACAATCCCAACCCCCCCCCCTACACTTTTACACTCATTATTGACTCATACGGGTTTCTAAAATCCATCTACCCGATGGGCATCCCTTACAGTCCTTACATAGGTACGAGTATAGTACAATCTACCCCGTGTAGTGGTCAGGCTGCCAGTCCTTCTTGCTTTTGGCTTTCTTCAAATCCTGGCGGGTCTTTGGCAAGGTGAGGGGTTTAGGGCCATTAGGGTGCAGGATCTTAGATTCTGGTGGCTCAACGCTCAGGCTTTGGAATCTTGAACTTCGTAAGGGATTGTAGACCCTAAACCCAAAACCCTAAACCCAAAACCCTAAACCCTAAACCCTTTCGGGTTGAAGTCTGAGGGTTTTGGGGCTTTTCGGGGGGGCGGGATTGGCTCGGCCGAAAGCTTAGAATCTAGGGCTGAGGTGTCACCGCTTAGGGCTCAGAGTGTCGACAAAGGGGCCTTAGGGTTCAAGGTTTAGGGTTTAGGGTTTAGGGTTCAGGGTTTAGGGTTTAGGGCTTTAAGGGTTAAAGGGTTTCGGGGTTAGGGTTTAGGGCTTTAAGGGTTTAGGGGGCTAAGGGTTTAGGGGGCTAAGGGGGGTTGAGGACTGGGCACCCTGATGCTGCCTGGCACATAGAATTTTGGAGCAGTGGCTCATGAGACTGCGACCAGGCCAAAAGGCTTCTAAGTAGTTCCTTTTTTAGGATTTAGGATTTAGGGTTTAGGGTTTAGGGTTTAGGGGTTCATACTTAGAAGCCTATAAGGTAATCCCAAAAAGGAACTACCAAGGAGCCCGTGGGGGTACAGGAGCCTTCCTAGTGAGCCAGTTGCATTGCGTAGGGGGTTGGGGTTGTACTATACGATGACCCGCGATTATGAAGACCTGGGAAAGAAAGTTACTACTTGCTCAGGCACCCGCAACACCCTACTTAGAGACTGTGATACAATCTTAACCCTAAGGGTCCATGTATCCATGTAGTATATACTTTGACCTCAGTGTAGTCCCCATTTAGGTACTTCAGGGCCAAAGTATATACTATATGGGTACATGGACCCTTAGGGTAAGATAAGAACCAGAGCAGGGCTGCAGAAGCCCTAGATTAACGCCACCAAGACGTTCCCCTCCCGGCCGGCCTCTTTGCTTTTTCTCCTGGGCCGTAAAGTGTCTTGAACCGGGGGCTTATTCAGCGTTTCGGCTTTGAATGGGAGGAGTATGAACGAGCATTGCCAAGAGACATCTGAGAATCTACCAGAGGCCTTGTATCAGCGGTTTTAGGGTTTGGGGTTTAGGGATCGTGGGTATTTGATGTGGGAGCTTCAGAAAACCGGAGACTCATCATGTAATCCTTGAACTCAGGATCCTCATTATCCTCATTACCCCTGCAAGGCACCCTAAACTCGGGCAGACCCTTTCGAGACTGATTCGGAGACAACGCGTCCCTGATTCCTTTGATCGTGCGCTTGATGATGCACTGTTTCAAGTCGAGCCGTTCTGAGGAAGCGCTTGGAGGAAACTCGCTACTACGTTGGAGACGTAGAGTTTAATGCTGAGTCGTTGAGGGTTTAGGGACATTTCGATGCACCTTAACCCTCAACCGTGGGTATGTAGGCTCTAACTGATCATCAGCAGGGATCGAGTTGGACTGGGCCTAATAAGTCTTGGGTAGAATCCGAATCCTTTTTGGTCAAGCCTAACGCCTACCACCCTTAACTCTAAACCCTATACACCCTAAACCCTAAACTCTATAAACCAGCTTCCAGCAAGCAGTGCTGGGCCCAAGGCGGGCGGCCGCGGCGAGGTTTGTAGGATGAAGACGAGGACGCGTCACCTGAGCAAGTTGAACCCGCGAGGTTGAGGGGTTCCGGGTTTTTAGGCATAGGGTTTAGGGTTTAGTTAGGGGGGGGTTTAGGGGTTTAGGGTTGGGGGTTTGGGGTTTAAGGTTTAAGGTTTAGGGTTTAGGGTTTCAAGGGTAGGAAACATGTCTTGGAACCAGCGTGAGATATCTCAAACCCTCAACCGGAAAACCTTACACGGCCAAACGGGTACCCTTCATGGATGAAAGGGCTTTGGGATCTTTGGAAAGTGCGGCAGAGAGGTGGGACTTGGGGTGTGGAGAAGAACGGTGGACTGTCCGGAGATAGCCCCTAAACCCTAAACCCTTTTAAACCCCTAAACCCTAAACCCTCAGATAGGATCACCAAGTATTCAAGGTTTAGGGCTTGGGGGTGAAGTACGGGTTTGATTTGATCTCTGACGGTCGATTTCGACCCTCGACATGAACGCCATAGGCGAGGTGTAGAGAGTTTCAAGATGTTCAAGGAAAACCGCTGGATTTCGGGCTTGAGACAAGATGAGAGCTTAGGGCAAAAGGATTTAGGATTTAGAGCCTAAGGAGACAATAGGGTTATGCGGGCACTGTAGGGTTCAAAGGACTTCAGAGTAGTTAAAGTTTAAGGTATAGGGTGGTAGGGTTTAGGATGCCTGAATACCCTGATACGCTATTTCTGGGGCGGCCGCTGCTGCTGGAGTCCCTCTTTCCACCCCCCTGGCACCAGGTTGCAGGAAACCAATGGACCAAGGGCTCCAACAAATCAGATTTTACTACACCAAAACATCAGCATTGTAGCTTCTTTTCTGAGGATTCTGACTTTTTCTTTTAAATTTGCTCACTTTGCATGGTCGTGTGCAAAGAACCCTTTGCGAGCTGGGCAGATTAAACCAAAAGCAGTTGGAGCCAGACGGCTCGAGAGCCTAAACCTTGAGCGTTGAAGATCTGTGTCGCAGATCATGAACTCAAAGCTCTCAGCCGAAACTTGAAAACCTTGAAAGACAAATGCAGTGCGGAGCCTGAGCTTACGGGAGAGGGTTCCAAGGCGCAAAGAGCTTCGGACCTTAAAACCATGGCCTAGCGACCCAAAACACAACAAGTCCTACCTGGTTGCGAGATCAAACAAGGTAAACATGAAAGTGTGGTTCGCTTAGACAGGTGGATGTGCAACTTACCTTTGTTCAACACGACGATTCAAGAAGATCTGTTGAGATACAATGTAGTTGAAAGTTTAAGCTACGATACGGGCCTAGGCGACATATGGTGCAGGATGCATGCCTTGGGGCTCAGAGGATTGTGAGTGCTGGGCTCAAGGCTTAAAGGCGTACAGGGCTTATGGCGTATGTAATTAAAAGGGTCTCTACGGCTTATGCTGTAAGGTGTAGGCAGTCTGGGGTTGAGCCTGTATTTGTCAAGTGGAGATCAGATCACGATCAAGGCGCAACTACTCTTGCTCTGCTGTCGCGAAAATTGCCGTGTCCGGCACGAGAAGGAGAAAGTTTAGAAATGAGTGGCTATTTACATACATATGCATATATAATAATTATATATATATTTGCACATATATATGCATACCTATACATACCTATACACACATACATACATACATACATACATACATACATACATGCATGCATGCATGCATGCATACATACCTATGTACATACATACATACATACATACATACATACATTATTCACAGCGAAAACATCTGTTGATGTATTCATTTCTGGGCAAGGCTATGTGGATAGCACCCAAGGCCTCCTCGAAGAACTGCATGACTCGCAGCTGCGCCTGCAGTTCGGGAATGACGCTCTCAATCAGCAAATTAGAGTTCGAGGCCGGGGCGTTGGACGAAAAAGGCTTCTCAGAGACCTGCTGTAGATGTGCATGTTTCCACTTCGCGCATCAGGATCGCTAGGAGAAGGTAGAGTATAGGGGCAGGTCGTGGTTGCACATAGAGGTTCCTATGCTACGTAGCGTGCTGGTGGTTGTGGGAGTAGTACTTGCATCGTTGATCCATCGGAGTGGCAGGAGCAGCACTTGCAGTTGCAGCATTGGCGATGTCATCATCATCACCACCATCATCATCACCGTTCATCATCCGAACAACCGAGAAGGCCGTGGTCTAAGCCCTCCTTCGACAAAAGCCACTACGGGTAGTTCTTTGAGTTAGGGTTCGTTTTTAGGTCCCAAAAACAGTACGGCACACATATAAAAAGGACCCTGAAAGGGACCCTAATTTGGAAAACTACCCATATACAGGCTTACATTTTGGGAGTTTTGAAATACAGTCACACTACGAGCTATAAGAGCATCTGTTGCTATTTGTTCATACTTCTATATGACCGAACGGGGATCCTCTACCCGGACCAGAAAAAAAAAACATCAGAAGCGAAGTGCCTCTACTGGGGGGGAGACCCGACACCCTGAGTCGTACACCCCAAAGCCGTCCGACACCCCAACCCCAAAACTCATACACCCTGAAACCCCTTACAAAAAGTGTGTATATCAAGATATATCAGAGAAAACCCTTACAAAGAGTGTATCTATAAAATCAGAATGGCAAAATGACCTTAAACCCTGGACGCCAGCCTCGGTAACTTCCTCCAGCGATAGCACCCGACCGGCTGCATCGGGCCTAGGTAGCTAAACAAGCCCTTGTAGGAGTTAGGATTAGGGGGGACCCTTGGGGATATAGAGCCTCTCAATAAGGTCCCGTTTAAGAGAGTCACAAGTAGGGTTCTAGGACCTCAAGTGTAGCTACGCGCTTGGCTTTTGGCTGTTTCGGCTCTGGGGTTTGATAGCGGTTCTTATTCAAAAGAGGGGGTACCTTGTTTGGGGGTCCGAAGAGTGATGAACCTACTGTTTGAGTTTCTTCTACAATGAAGCTTATTTGGCATGCTGGGTTTGCGTGTATGAGTTCTTTCAAAGTTCAGGGGGTCAGCAGTTGGGCCTAAGAACCCGCAGCTTCGGACACCCTGGGCATACCAAAGCAAATATTCCTGAGTACACAAAACCACATCAAATCCGAACGAAAAGTAACCGCGACATGTTCTCGAAGAATTTCTGGAAGCCCACATCAAAACCAGTCGTGTCATATCCCTGAAACAGGGGCCCTAAGCCCTGTAGGGCCCTCTGGACATTTCAATCAACACGAAGCAACAACCTAGAAGACTCTGGAGCCTCAGTTAAGCCTTCAACCTCAAATCAAGACACACAACGCTAATCCCTAACCCTACACCCCAAACAAAACGAAAAGGTGGGGGAATCTGAGCGTAAAGCTTCCCCATGTTCTGGTGGAACCAGTTGAGATAGTGCTGCGCCTTGCTGATGTTCGGGTACGGGCTGTATAGGCTTCCTTAGGCTTCGGGGTAAGGGGTTGAAGCGCTGTGGGTATGTATTATAGTGCAACATAGTACAGCATACTATGTACAACTATACTGTACTATATTTTTACATATTAGACTATGCTTTGCTATACTATACTCTACTCTACTTACTAAACTGTGTTCTACCTTAGTGCTTTTATACTATCGTATACTGAGTATGATAAATTATTATACCACATTATTCTACACTATACGTAGTATTACTACCCCAAAACACTGCATTATACTTTACTGTATTGTGGTCTGTTGACTCGTACACAATACATATCATACTCTGGGTTTAGAGTTTGGAGATTTTCCGCTTAATGGGTAGTTATGACGGCAGGGTACGCAACACTAAGTTCATTGAGGGGTCTGGAATTACTCTAGTGCCTAAGGTGTCATAGCCTAGGGTTGGGGGCTACAGGGGATTAAGGCTTGCAAGGCTGGCTGGCTCCTGAGCCACTCCTCGGACTGAGTCGTCCGAAGGGGGTTCTGGTGCACACTACCATGAAAACTTGAACGTCCCAGCAGCCGAATTTTCAGACAGCTTGGAAGGACGGCTAAACCCTAAACCCTCAGCCCTGCAACCCCGAGTCCCGAAACGATTGATTTCTTCAAGTTATTCTACGGGTGTCGCGCTATGAATATGCCCATGCCCGTGCTGTAATCTCACCCAACTCATGCATTCCTTCATTACCGGTTCAAAAGGAGCCCTATATGTATAACATTTAGTGAACTCCCATACCCGAAATGTTTAGATCCCTACCGTACCGGTACGTGGGTTTCCCAGCCCTCCAACTCTACCTTAGGGCCCTACAAAGGGTTTATGGTTCATGTCCGGCATAGGCTTTGCAGTAGAAGACCTCGATCCCGATGTCCTATGCTTTCAAGCTTCGCTTTTTCTTAGGGTAATGCCCTGTCTCCCAAGGCCTTGTCGAAATCGCTGCACTTTCGGAGCACCTCACGCCTGAATACTGAAGAACTCAAAGGGGCTCGAACGGGCTGTTTCGGTTTCGGGTTTTGGAATGTTTCAGGTTCCTAGGGTTTCAGGATTTCGATGTTTTAAGGGCTTTAAGACTTCAGGCGCAGGCCTTTTGTTAAACGTTAGGGCTTGGGGCTTGCAATCTTCGGCAGCTGAGGCTGGCGGCTGGCGTCTCCTTATATAGCGTCGGGTGTTTAGGGTTTGGGGCGTAGAAGACTATGGCACACAGTTGTTGGTTGCAGGTGTTGGTGGTAATGAAGGAGCCACAAGCCCCTTGATGGGATCCAAGATACAAATTATCTCTGTAATTAACGTTACCATGTGGGGATGCAGAGTTCGGATTGCAGATCGCAGTCTCTCTGACACCTACAAGTGATCAGGACAAGCACAATCCAGAGTTCCGTGTGGAGCACAATGTGTTCCATTGTAATGTCTGGCCGCTAGATGTCCGAGAGCCTAGGCGTTATACCATCGGAGCCTAAAGCCTTGACCGCCCTAACCCGGAACCCCAAACCCTACGCCAGAATTCCCAAACATCATTGCGAAGTCGAGTGCATGTCAAGCCAGGGGAGGAACATGGTGTTTGATAATGGTTCGATCAGGGTTCTACGACCGTTCTTTAAGATTCCGGGGTTAAGGTAAACCCCTGATTAATTTCACTTCAGAGAGACTCAAAAAAAATCCGACTAACAAAGCAGCGGGGTTGATAAACCAACGGTCTGCATTAAACCTCAAGCGGTATAAGGTCTCCGACTACGATTTTAGGAGTGTTCCTTATGCCACATATACCATACCGCAAGAATAACACTAAAGCCATGCGTGGCCTCTTCTTCAATTTTGAACAAGATGTACCCATTGGCCGCAAGGAACGTCGCTATGTCTGGAAAAGCCCGAAACATCTACACCGCTGAAGCTTCAGCAGCCGTGGTCTCCCTGCATCACTGCAACTTCCACCCTCTCAAGGTGCCTACAGAGTTGCTAAGTTGGGATGATTTTTGATTAGGGTTCAGGGTCTAGGATGTAGGGATGTATTTTGGATGGGGGCTGCTTTTCAAGTTCTGTCACGGTAGACTTCGAACTCAAGAACAATTAACCCAATTCGAAACACTCTCTTTTGTTTAACGTTTGGGGTTTAGGGTTCGGGGCTTGGGGTTTAAGATGGCGCAGCCCTCTGAATCGGAACCAGGACGGCTATCTATCAGGTGGCAAATCTCAGACAGCACAACACAACATTACTCCCCAGTCAAATTTTTCAACTGCAAACTGGAATTCCACCTCAAACCGCATGAGCTTCAAGGTTGAGTGCCAAGCACGAGAGAGTCCGCGTTAGACTGCATCTTCTTGGATGATGGGCGACCTCATCGGAGTTATTGGTTATGTACAGTTTCAAGCTTAAGCTTTAGAGTGTAGGTTGGCCAGAATAAGACAAATGTATGACCTTCGATCGCTGTGCTTACTGAACTCAGATCTGAAAGTGGGCGTGAGGCTTAGGTTTGGGATGACAGTGAATGGCAGGACATGCAGGTTTAGGCTTGGTGTGCAAACGAGTCTCTGATTGTGGAAGTAGGGTTCGGTTTCGGGTGGTGATGTCAAGCCTGTACGGAAAGTGGACCGCAACCAACCTCATTATCACGTAGATGTGCGTGTGTGTGGACGACGTCCTGATTCGAAGCTTTGCTGCTTCGGGGAATTATGAACTCATTGTGTCTATGACTGAAGAAGATGGTGCCTATCGGAAGGTGTGAGCCTGCTATGAAATCGAGCTTAGCTTTGACCGTATCAAACCCAAGATGTTACAGTCCAGTGCTCGCATGCTTTTGATCACACAGCTTCGGCAGGAGCGGACGCAGGTGGTGGGTGAACTGACAAGTTGCAAAGCTCGGTCTGCACGTCGCTTTCTGTCCTCTAGCTCGCGAACCTCAGCTTCTGCGCGGTTTTTCTGGTCTTCTAGCATGGCGATTGTGTCCAGCTGCTGCTTGATCATCTGGCCGTTCTGCTCAATAACGGCGCTCTGTCTGTAATGGCTTGTGGCAACCTGGTACTTCTCCAGCATAAACAAAAGGCTCTGTGCTGATGTGTCGGAGCGGCCGTTTGCGGCATTCTGCAACGTCACCGTAACCAAATGATGCACGCCGTCTGTCTTCGGACGGAAGATTCCGTTTTGGGTGCAAGACGCTGTGTATCTCCTGGTCCTGATCCGGCACGACGAGGACTTGAGCTCACGGGCTTATCTTCATGCAAGAGATTCTATGGCGGGTGCTCCGTCGTCTGCTCAGACCTTCCACAGTCCCTGAATTAAGGAATATACCTTTGGCCATATTAGGAATCCTACTGAGATCTATTAGGTATATTCCTTGATTAAGGGATATTGGAAGGTCTGGGTGTCACGAGGACCGATGTCACCATCATGAAGCTGAGAAAAAAGAAGGCCTGAAGGCAGCCTGCCTGGCTCCAGCTCATTTAATTTAGGGTTTAGGTGTAGGGTTTAGGCTTGAGAAACGACCGCCATTTCAATTCTTCAAGCATCAACAGGGTTTAAGCACATGGGCTTTTCGAGTATGGTCACGGTCTTGCAGCAACCTCCTCTTACACACACCACAAACCCGAAACCATCGCGCTTGAAACCCTGAATATCTAAGCCCTGAGCCCCGCACCGAACCCTCGCGAAGCTGCCATGGAGCCTCCCCCCCATCTCTTCGCCTCACCCTAAACCCTGAACCCTAAACCCAAAGCCCTAAAGCCCCAAACCCGAAAATCCCTAAAATCAAACACGAAAATCCCAAAACCCAAACCCGAAAATCCTAAAACCCAAACCCAAGAAAAGGACATCGAAAAGGCTCTGAGAGCGCTGCGACTGGGCTTTTCTGGCCTGGACAGTCTCCAGGTCGTTGCTCTGAAGGTTTTGTAAGTGTAGGGTCTAGGATTTAGGGTTTAGGGTTTAGGGTTTAGGATTTAAAGTTTCGGCTGTGGGCTTTTTCGGTTTTGGGTTTAGGGTCTGGAGTTGGTTTTGGGGATTTAGGCTTCCCTTTTGCTTTAGCCGCTCGCTTTGAGTTCAAGCTTGCTTGCGGTCGAGGGTTGGCGATAACCCTAAACCCTAAACTTAAGTTTGCTTGAGGCTCTGGGTGCTAAGAAATGCTGAGGCTATAGGCTTTTGAGAGCGATCTTGGGGTGTGTATACGGACGGTCTGGGGCTTGCTTAAACCGGCTCATTGAGGTTCTACTAAGTCATGCATCGTAATACGCGTATTACGGGCTATGACGGCTAGTGGTGAAAAGTAGTAAATACTATGGAACTCGCGTAGATTCTTTAAGGACACTCGCACACAAAACCACACATGGCTAGTTCTTGAAATTAGGATCCCCTCTACCCACATAAAAAGCACCATAAAAGGGACCGTATTTTAGAGAGAACTATACCCACATGACGAAACCAAAACCCTGAACCCTAAAGCATAAAGCAAATCCTGAACCCTAAACTCACAATCCTGAACCCTAAGCCCTGCCAAAAAAAAAAACGCGGTCACTTTTGGCTCCGCCGTCCGGCGTCGACTGACTCAAGCAAGCGGCATCTCCTGAGCGGACAGGTTTTGGGTTTAGCGTATATAGGGGTTTCTCGGCTTTGGGGGTTTAGGATTTAGGGGTTTAGGTTTTAGGGTTTAAGGGTCGAGGGTTTGCAGGTTGCGGGTTTAGGGTTTGGGGGGTTCGGGTTTCGCCCTTCTGGTGAAGAGTTCCTTTAAGGTTTAGGGTTTAGGTTTGTTTGGGTTGCAGGGGGTGCTGGGTTCCATCTTCGTAGATGCAGGAAGCATTTGGGGTTAACGATTTCTTCATTTTGGGTGATGGTGATGATGAAGATGATGATGGTGTTGTTGTTGCTGTCGTTGTCGTCGTCGTCGTTGTTGTTGTTGTTGCTGTCGTTGTTGGGACTGCGTCTTTGGGGAGGTCCGGTCTACGACTGAGCAGGTGTTTCGGATCCTTGGAGTCCTGAGGATCTGGGACTTTCCGAAATTAGGGTACCTTATTTTGGGGTTCCTTATAATAAGGATCCTACTAGTTAGGGTACTATATTAGGGTCCCCTATTTTCGGAAACCCCCATCTGGATTTCAATCATTGGCTAGGGGAATGCTTTGGGGTTGAGGGTTTAGAGATGAAGGTTTGTGGCTTAGAATGGGAGTACTATGGGATTCAGGGTTTAGGGGTTTAAGGTCTTGGGAAAAAGACGACGTGGACCCAAAACGGGAGTCTAAATCCCAGACAGACCGGGACCTTAGACTCATAGATCCGAAACTAAACCCTGAACCCTGAAAGCTTAAGTCGGAGCTACTTCCAAGATGGGCCTTGCCCCATTTTAGATCCTACTTGAATGTCAAAGCCCATGTTGAAAATATCACCGCCAACCTCAATGTAAAAAAATATGTTAAGAGCCGGGCTGGGGCCTCACGAGATCAGAGTTAGGCTGGGGAAGTAAACCGTAAGCCCTGCGCACCGGACGTCGAAACCCTGACGCACAGATCACCCAGCCTGAGACCTAGTAAGGTATGGCCCCCCCTAAACTCTAAAACCCTAACCCCTAAACCCTGACCTCTAAACCCTAAAGGGGGTCTCATCTGTGAAAAAGTAGGCTCTTGCAGCCAGAAGAGTAAACTCCGATATCTCAATAAGCACATGCCTCAAAAGGGCATAAGACCCTCGAAGGAATACCTAGAAATCCCCATTTCTCCCTCTCTTTTCAAGGTTGTAGTCTTGTAGTCCCGGTACAGAGCCCATTGAAAAGACCTCCGGAGTTCCCTGGGTATGGTTGCCGCGATGAATCAGAAAAGCTGTAGAATTTCCTTCATCGCTTTGAAAGGGAAACCGATTTGAGGGTTCAGGGTTTAGTGTTCTGGGCTTAGGGCTCGGGTTTAGGGCTTAGGGTTTAGGAGTAGCCAAGGCACGCGAAGGCATCCCTCCTTCCAGAAGGCGACACAAATTTGGTGCGCTTTTGCTTTCGAGGGCCCTCTTCCAATCCGCGTGGTTCTTTGAATAAGCTTCCACATTAAGCCCTACAAGGCAAAAAATAACTAAAGGTTCTGTGTTGGGCCTCAGGCAGGTCCCTACAATGCCGATGCTGGCAAACAGGGCTAATGACACAGAATCAGGGCCCATAAGGATGGTTGTAAAGAGGGTTCTACTATTCAGGGTCTATAATTACCCATAGGCTCCTGAGTAGTTCCTTTTTGGGATTCCCTTATAGGATTCTCAATATAATCCATAAAAAAGGAACTACTATGGAGCCTATGGGTACTGGGAGCCCCAAATCCATTTAACGTCGAATATTCCGACCCGAACCCTCTAGCCACCAAGCCTCATCCCCCAAAATCCCATGCAACGCCGAAACGCAACGCGTCCAGCCCAAGCTAAACATAACCCTAACCCTCACACCAAACCAACAACTCATGATTTTGGGATAGGGGAGACGGCCCTTCGGCACTTAGCTCCGTAATCAGCAAGCACCTGACATGCGAGTTCCAAGACCTGAAGGACCCCAAAACAGAGCTATAAGCATTGGGATCCTTATAACAAGGATCCTGATGTGGGTAGCTTTCTAAAGTAGGGTCCCTTTTGAGTCCATTCTATAAGGGTGCCGGACTATAATGGGGACCTAAAAAGGGACCCTAATTTAGAGAACTACCCATGTACCAAAGCGTTGTTATAAGACGCTATAAGGGCCCTCCGAAAAGGGACCCCTTATGCGCAGGAGATGCTCAAAGATGCCATCGGGCGTCCACTTCTGAAACTGGTCGTAAGGCGCCGCCGTGCTTCGGATCAAGTTGCAGTTCACCACAAAGTCTGGACCTCAGCCATGGCTACAAACGCACCTGCGGAAAAAATGAAGCTAAGCAGTACAGTACGATGTTTCCTGTTAAGAATTCAAGGACCAATACTGAAGAATACCTGTGCACCCTACAAAAACGCAGAAACGCTTTGATAAACCCCTTGTAACATCATCCTTATGATGTGAAGCTTACAATACAAACCTGCTAAAATAGCCCCTACAAAAAGCCTTCGGCTTGCTTAAGACCCTTCCGAAATTCCGCGTGGGAGTACCGGTCGCTCACAAGGCAAGATGCACAACAGATGTCGTCCTAAGCCACCTGGACACTAACCCTAACATCCCGACTTTGCAGCTGCGTGCTCTATCCAAGTACATCACCTTCACTAAGGTGCAGACGATCCGATGGTGGGCTCCTGATCGCACAAGGACGAAATCGAAAAGCTTGCCCGGGTCTGGACTTCTGGCATTTTTGGCACAGGAGTTCTAGACTTACAGCCCCAAACACGCTTCTAGAAGTCTCCCTGTATCTAATTTGGGCCTTTGGGCATTTGGGGCTTCGCACCTTTAGGGTGTCGAGATCTAGCCGTGTAAGGGCTTTCAGGTTTTGGTGCTTGGGCGTTCAGGGCTTTAGGGTTTGAGGGTTTCGCTTCTTGGCCCTACACAGTCCCTACATATTTCCAGTATAATGCACCCCCGTGCAAGACATGTCGTGGCGTCCAGGGTTCTTCGGGGTTTCAGGACATCCTGAACTCCAAAGCAAAATCGAAACCCTCTTCTAAACCCTAAACCCTAAACAGGTTTGAACTCCTACATGATATATGAAGACGAGGGGGTTGGAGGCTTCAGGGCCTTTTACCCTCAACCCTAGACTCTGGTTTCCACTGATGAAACCCCAAGCCCCTGAACCAAAAAAGCCCTGTGGCTGTTTCGTGGGACCTGCCTCATGCGACCACCGAAGCCAAAGATCAAGAAGCAGCACCTCGATACTTGATTCGAAATTCAGGATTCAGGGATTTAGGGTTCAAATTGTAGGGGCTAGGTCAGAAGCCTGAGACCCGGGGCTTCAGGTCAGGCGGGATCGTGATCACGGGAAGGCGAAACCACGTTATCCTACGCCCAAACCAAAACATCATCGATGGGCGGAGGGCTGTTACAATCCCTCTGCAAACTAGATGCCCCCAGAATCCGCAAGAACACCTGGCGGGGGCTCCAGGACAGGAGGAGTCCGAAGTGTTCAGGCGCCAGTACATAATTATGGGGTTCGGAGTTTAGGGTAAGTCTTGGAGCTCCCTAACCGTGCTGCGTCTCACAAAATGCTACTAGAACTTTTCGCGTGCTGCCTCAGCTAATCGTAAAAAGTTGAAGTGGAATGCAAAGCTCTTGGATCCAGGCAAGGTTCCCCTAAAACCACAAAACCACAGAGCTCGCATCACACAAAAAAGTGCGCTGCCTCGTTTCGCAATACCTGCGTTCTGCCTCAACCTTTTCTCTTGGACTGCGAGGTGGAATGCATAAGCTTTTAAGTAGCATGTACGTCGAGTAAGCCCGAAAAGCTCAAGAAAGCCCTAAACCCCAAACACCCTCAAGCCCGTACTACACGGCCCTATTAAACCCTTCATCTGAGGCAACGGCTCACCATCGTTTGCCTCCAATCGACCTCGGGGGCGTCTTTGGTGATCCTCCCGTCCGAGATCCCCCTAGTTTCCTGGGTATCGGGATTCGGGTTTTAATGTAAGCTACCATATAGTAATGAAATCTCGGAATCTAGAGTTCTGGAGTTTAGAGTTTAGGGTTTAAGGTTACAGTTTATTTGCTATAGATGATTATAGATCCTGATCATGGTAATCATCATGGCAACTTAAACTGACTTCCTTAGCAAGAACCCAGTCGCCTGACCCCTGGCCAACTCCAAAACTAAAGCCGTCCAGTCCGCCTGCAGTCCTGAACCAAAAAATCCCTGAACGATAAACTCAAAGCCCGAAACATAAAACACCTAACTTTCTGAGCCCTAGACTTTACGCCTTAAGGCCCAAACTCCAAGCCCTAAGCCCTAAGCATTGCTTTCGAAACGATCGTGCGGTCTCTATCGGAAGAAACCTCCGTCCTAGCGACTTCCGGGGGCGAAGAAACACAAGAACCTGAACGGAAGCCCACCACCCTACCATCCATGAGACTAGCATCTCTATATGCTATGGACTACTGTCATTCTGTGTGGGGTACATGGGTGTCAACTTCAAGATAAAAAAGGAATCCCCCCCTCAGCCATGAACCCTTATGCTCAAGGCCCCTTGAAAACCCTCTAACTACAGCATCCTTGAAGATCCTGAACCTGTACACCACCTTTGAGAACCCAACTGGTCCCATCCAAACCCTAAATCTGAAATCCGAAACCCTACACCCTTCTAATACAGGGGTTTCTGTACGGATTCCTTGAAGGTTTAGGGTTTCGAGTTTGGGGCTTAGGGTTTCTTTAAGGATTCCTTTAGGGTTTAGGGTTTTGGGTTTTTGCGTCTATAGGGTTTCTTTAAAGATTTCTTTAAAGGAGCCCTGCGACCTCGCCGGGGCCCTCACTCTGCGACTCGGAGATCTCGATGGCCGCGGTCTGGTCTGACTGCCGCGCGAAGACCCGGAGGCTCGGAGCGGGGCCACCTGGGGTGGGTTTAGGGACTTTAGGGCTCAGGGTCTTTAGGGTTTAGGGTCTTTAGGATTCGGGGTTTAGGGTTTAGGGCTTCATGGCTTGAAGTAGGGGTTGATAGGGTTTAGGGTTAGGGGTTGGGGGTTTGGGGTTTAGGGTTAGGGGTTTGGGGTTTAGGATCTGTCGGGATTAGGGGTTGAGGGTTTGGGGTTTAGGGTCTTTTGGGTTTAGGGTTTAGGGTTAGGGGTTTGGGGGTTTGGGTCGTTTGGGTTTAGGGTTCTTCTTGAGGAGTTCGGGACGTTGATTTAAGCTGCCATGATACGGGAGACATAGAAACATAGTTTTTGATCCCCGGTATGGTAACTTAAGTTCGGTTCCTTGGGCCGCCTAGGAGCATGGCTTGAAGTAGGGTTTAGCGTCTTAGTTTTAGGGTGTGTGTGTGTATATATATATATAGGGCCTAGGTTTTCTTTGCTTTAGGGGTTTGGGGCTTTGGGGTCTGTTGGGTTTAGGGGTTCAGGTTGTGGAATTTTTCCGGCTTTGGGTACCCTCAGAATAACACAACACCCTACCGAAACATGCCGATGGCTGAGGGGTGACTAGGGGACAAGCCGCTCTACAAAACAATAGCTACCAGGGTATACCCTCAAAAAAAGCTATTTAGGAAATCGGAACTATGAGTCTGCAGTTCAATTCATCCCTAGACCCTGACCCCCTAAACCCTAAACTGCTGAACCCGTAAACTGCTGGACCCCTAAACCCTAAACCCCTAAACCCTAAACCCCTAAATACCTGAACCCCTAAACCCCTGAACCCCTAAACCCTAAACTGCTACACCGACACCCTAAACCCCTACACCCTAAACCCCTGAACCCGAACCCCTAAACCCCTAAACCCTAAACCGGTCGCGGAACCCCTAAACCCCTAAACCCTAAAGCCGTAAAGCCGAGGTGCAATCCACCGTCGCCAGCTTCAAGGTGCCCTCTTCCTGGCTGAGTAAACCCGAACTCTGGGCCGTGGCTGGGGGACCTCTTCTAGGGTTTAGGGCTTCGGGAATCAGGCTTATGGTGTAGGGTTAGGGGTTTGGGGTTTGGGGCTTAGGGTTTCAGGTTTATGGTTTAGGGTTACGGGTTGGGGTTTGGGGTTTAGGGCTTAGGGGTTTAGGGCTTAGGGTCTCGGGCTTATGGTTTAGGGTTCGGGGTATAGGGCTTAGGGTGAAGGGTTTAGGGTTTAGTAGGCTTATGTCGAACTTTTTTGTAGGGGCCAAAGGGGAAATCATTATAATTCTAAACTATTACTGATTGCTACCTTACTAGCTGTTCCGATCCCTATATTCGCGACTGATGAGGATCTTGACATTGATGACGATGGGGATGAAAGTGAGCACGAGGCAAGGGGGGAGGACTGTTATGTCGGCCCTAACCCCTAAACCATAAACGCCTAAACCCTTAACCCTAAGCCCTAAGCCCTAAGCCTTAAGCCCTAAACCCTAAACCCTAAGCCCTAAGCCCTAAGCCGTAAACCCTAAACCCTAAACCTGTGCACCAGTGAATCTGATGGGAAGCCGCTCAGTCGACGATGCCTCGTCTCATCACCCCGACCGCAGAAGTCAAACTCGGATTCTCACAAGCCTAACCCCAAGGGTCCAAAGGATCCAATAATAAGGTAAGTGAATATTTGGGAGAGTATAAGATTATTTATATGTAATTACTTGGACGCTTAGGGTAATCGGTAGTGTAACAGCCGACAGGGGTTCAAGCTTCGATGAAAGCTAAAGTCTTGCAAAACTTAACATAGGGGCCCTCAGGAACTACAAGAGGGTTCATTTGGGTTCCCAATCTAGCTTTACTTCGGCCGCCCGATCGTTCGGAAAATGCCTCAGTCTTACCAAACTTAGCATAGGGGGCCCAGAAGAACCACAAGAGGGTTCATCTGGGAAAATTTAGGGTGCAGCGATGGGGGCCTGGATCGTTTACCGTGGTCATCAAGAAGTGAGCACAAGTAAGTGTTGAGGCTCCCCATATTGAAGGAACCTCCCCGCTTGGAGGCAGGCAGCATTAATACAAGGACCTTAATTACACCCTTAAATCCTAAACTCAAAACCCTAAGCCCTAAGGCCCTAAATTCAAAACCCTAAGCCCTAAGGCCCTAAACTCAAAACCCTAAGCCCCAAGTTGCAAGCCCTTGAACCCCTAAACTCAAAACCCCTAAGCCCTAAGGTCCTAAACTCAAAACCCTAAGCCCTTAAACCCCTAAACTCAAAACCCCCAAGCCCTTAAACCTCTAAACTCAAAACCCCCAAAGTCTTAAGGTGATTTTTGTTGGGAGACGGTTGCCTGCGGAAGGCCAAGGGATTCGAAGAGCCGCTTGGCAGAGGCGCTGAGGGCGGCGAGGTGGAGGAGACCTTAGACAACAGGTTATAGGTTTTAGGATTTAGGGTTTATAGGATTTAAGATTTAGTGTTTCGGGTTTGGGGTTTAGGGGTACGGTTAAGAGGGTTTGGGAGGGGTTTGGGGTGCAGACGCAGGATTTGGGGGTTTCTGGTTTACGGGGTTTAAGAAATTTCTGTTTCGATGACGCTCAAAGCTTTAGACGACACTATCTCTAATTCCGGGGAAATGTTAAGGTCTACGTTTTCAGTACGATTACCTTTGCTTGTTGTTTCTGAAAGCTTCTAAACTTTGGTTTCGGGGTTTTTGGTTTCCCAAAGGGTTAAACTTTAGGAACTAACTGAAGAGCATCAACTACCGGTATTGCCCTCGCCATCATCAGCAGCATGGTTGCTACGTTGCTCTCGCCATGACTATCATCACCTCTGTTCGTATTCCTCAATGGCATGATCACGGACCTAACTAGTGCTGTGTCTTGTTGCAAGCAGCGGAGCATTGAGTATCGCGGGATGCTGAATGTCCAGGCCCTCATAACCCCAAACCCTAAAAACCCTAAAAACCCTAAAAACCCTGAACCTAAACTCTAAACCCCCAAAGCCCTAAACCCTAAAATCCCTAAACCCGCAACCAAACTTAAAATCAGTGCCGATGACTTCCGAAGCCCCAAGATCCCGAGGCCCTCAACTCCACTTTCCGTAGAAACCCTACGGTTCAGGGTTTAGGGTTTAGGGCTTTAGGATATAAGGGTTTGGGGTTTAGGGTTTAGGGTTTTAGGGGTTTAGGATTTTAGGATTTAAGGGTTTAGGGTTTAGGGTTACCTGAATCTCCGACATCCGACAAACTGCGGGTCATGATCCTTACCCCCTGGATCTTAGTTGGCACACATATGCGTCAAAAAATCTGAAGCCACGGCCTTAAACCCCAAACCCTAAACCCTATAAACCCCAAACCCTGGGCAACTATACCCTAAACCCTAAACCCTAAACCCTAAACCCTATACCCAAACAAACTGTCACACCGAAGCCGCCGCAGTGGGAGGAGGCGGTCGCTCTGGCCTTGATTTTCCGCTTCAGAGGCCAACTCTCTGACTTAACCTACCAAAACCCAGCTGTTTGTAGGCTCTTATTCTAAACCCTAATATGGGATTTATAGGGACCCTACAAAAAAGGTAGGTTTTGGTGGGTTTAGAGTTTAGAGGACCCCGAAGAAGAATTAACAAGATAGTTGAAAGCTACAGCCCTCAACGGTGCAGAAGGAACGCCTCTGCCCCCAAAAGCCCTCAAAGCCCCAACACGACCCATGACCGTCATGTCGCTCTGTAGCCCAAACCGAGCTAAGAGTTACACCGCATGGACCTCGAAGGCCTTTGTCATCCCCCCCCCCCCCCCCGAGGCCCTGAACCCCCAACAGCCCACAAACCACAGCAAGGGATGAGCACAAAACTCCGACAGCGCAAAGCACCCAAGACTTAGATCTAAACCACGGGGGGAAAGGTGGAATGAAGACAAGGCAAACAAGTGAGTCGCTCGAAGTAGCAAACAGGTAGACTAAAGGTAAGTATAGGTGCAAAAAAAACAAACTACCAATACCAACGCTGGCAAAAGCTTAGGCATCTTTATTGCTTCCCTAAACCCCTAAACCCCTAAACCCTTAACGACCCAACCTCCAGCTCAACTCTTGGGAAAATCACAGACGGGGTAACCCGACGTCGCGCAAAGCACTCCGAGGGTTGAGGGTGCCTTCATCCCAGAGCTAAGCCGAGAAAACACCCAACCCTAGACCCTAAACACCCAACCCCCAAACCCCAAACCCTAAACAACCCCCCCAAACCCCAAACAACCCCTAAAACTCAAACCCTAAACAACCCCTAAAACCCAAACCCTAACCAACCCCCAAAGCCTATACCCTAAACAACCCCTAAAGCCTATAACCAAAAACTCTTAACAATAAACAGTCTCACAGTGAGTCTCTTGGCTCTAGACCTACGCCCCGCCAGTGTCGCTGGTGTCCTCATGTCAACCTCTCATAGGGTTCAGGGTTTAGGGTGATAACACCTCGCTTGAAACCCTTATAGAACCCCTCGAGACCCTGCAGAACCCTAAGCCCTGAACACTATGGACCCTAAATCCCAACCACACACACAAAAACAAAAAACACAAACAAAAAAAAAACACCGAAAACCACGCGGCCAAGTGACGACCCACTGCGACCACAAGGCCTGCAAGGAGTCAGTACGGTCCTCCACATCGCCACCTCCGATTCGGCCACGGAAGTTGCGAACTTCCGAAAGAGGCGACAGGCCCTCAGCCCTACACGGCCCCAAAACACTAAACAAAAACACATAATACTGGTTGTCGTCGGATTGTAGGGGTCGCAGCAATCTTTAAGTCTTTTTTTTCAAGAACAGAAGGATCCCAAAACTCCATGACACAAAGCTGCAGCTTCGGCAGATCCCTGTAAACGCAACCATAAAAACCCAAGCAAGCAAAAACAAAGAAAACGCTCACAACCAAGAGCCTGACAGCTGGGGCCTTGTTTAACAGCTTCAAGAGGATTCAGGGCTGAAGGAGTAGGGTTTGGGGCTACAGGGGCTTTGGTTTGGGGATTCCGGGTTAAGGGTTTAGGCCTCAAGGGCTTAAGGGCTACATGCTGGTATTCAGGGTTTCAGGGATTAGGGCTCAAGATCTTAGGAATAGGACACCCCTTAATCCGCTAAACCCTGAAACCTCAACCTAAACCGTTTACCCTAGACCTACAGCCTAAATTTTAAAGCCTGAACATCAACCCAATAAGCCCTAAACCATGGGGCGTAAGGGCTTTAGCTCAGGATGATGGCGGGGTCCAGCAGTTCGCCTTTCATGGTCGACACCTCAGCTAGCCCGTAGAATAACCCATTCCAAAAGAAACGGGCTAGCTGTATTATTACACAGCAGAAGTCATTAAGAATTCACTGAACAACCTAGTGATGCTTTCAGGGCATACGGTTTCAGCATATATGGTTTAAGAGTCTGTGTTCAAGTTTCAATTGCATGGGACGCAAGCGCTTCAAGTCGGATGACCCACGCCTGATCGCCGCTCTCGACTGGACCGTGTTGCGGAGGCCTAGGCAAACTTCGTATTGTGTAGCTTTTGGGTTTATTGTTGCAAAACTATAAGATGTTATAAATTAAACTGGGATGTAGACTTTTTTGGAGGTGTTGATCTGCGGTCACGTCTTCTGTGCCGGTTTTGAGAGTTAGGGGTTACGGCCGTCGAGCAACCAGTCATGTTGGGTTCACTTGAGGTCTTGCGTTGTGGCTTTGGCAGAAGATTGATAAGGCACTTGCAAAGGTGTTGGGGGTTCGTCACAATATTCGCTCGAAGATTCTCGAACAATTCTTGCAATGAAGGCGATATGCCATTTCACTACTGTTGGTGCTGTTGCTCCTGATGCATCACCACCAGCCTCATCAGCAGCATCTCTTCGTCGTGATGAGCCCCATGAATCAGGAGAAAATCTCGCATCAGATGACCAGGATCTCAACTCGAAGAACTCTACCCCTAAAGCCCACATCCTAGGCCCCTGAACCCTCCCTAAACCGTAAACCCTAAACCCCTAAACCCTGAACCCTAAGCCTCTTGAGTCCTAGCAGTAAGCTCCGGAAACTCTCAACCCTGACTTCGCCGAGGAGCATCTTTGGCCTCGGTTTCCGGCACCTTGGATTCAGTTCGGTTCTGAAATTCACCCCCCAGGTACCTAGTATTATAGGGTACTAGAGCCCTTATAGGGCCCTATATAGTAGGTACCTGGGAGGTTAGGGTTATACACCTCCACGCTCAAAAGAAAAACAAGCTCTTGCATCACTCACCTGCGCAGGAACTGCTAAATCAGGACACTGGAATCAGGTCGTCTGTGCATAACCCCTCTCCATAGGACATGCAGTAATTGCCAGTTTTCACAGCTTGATTGATGGTCCAGATGCCCCTCGCCTGACGAGCCTCTGTTCTGCTTGATGACGCACGGCTGGAATCCCAGCGTCTTCTTGAAGCCAGCGCAATCTGCCGTGTAGTATGTGCGCGTGCCCTCCAATCCTCCAAGCCATGGATGTCGCTGTGCAAGGTGGCCGTCTTGAAAAATGTTCAACATGGCCACCTTGCACAGCGTGTCCTTCGCGCCCATGAACACCCTCACGTCGGGTGACGTCTAGTAGTTGCCAGCTTTCATGTTGATGATCCAGATGCCCTCGTCTGACGAGCCTCCGTTCTGCTTGATGACGCACGGCTGGAAAGCCAGCGTCTTCTTGAAGCCAGCCGCGAACTCCTTTGCCGTGAGTATATTATGCGCGCGTGTCCTCCAAACCAGTGATGTTCAACATGGCCACCTTGCACAGCGTGTCCTTCGCGCATATGAACACCATCACGTCGGCTGAAGTCCAGTAGATGCCAGCTTTCACTGTTTGATGATCCAGATGCCCTCGCCTGACGAGCCTCCGTTCTGCTTGTTTTCTTGAAGCCAACCGCAAACTCCTCTGCGGCGTAGAATGCAAGCGAGTCCCCCAAACCACTGTTATCAACACGCATGGCCACCTTGCGCAGCGTGTCCTTTGCGCCCATGAACACTATCACGTAGGTGAGGGTCAAACCTGAATGCCCAGCTAGTGCATGGCATGCATGCCATCATGCACTGCACGGCAGTTGCACCCATGGCGGGTGCTGGGGGACAGCGCGGAAGATTGTAGCACCCTAGCACAAGCCGAGCCATGCATACCCATAGGCCCCTAAGTAGCTCCTTTTTTGGACTACCTTATAGGATTCTAAATATGAACCACAAAAGGGACTACTTAGGGGCCTATGGGTACATACATGACTTACATTCGCCTGGTCTGGATGCGGAGAGAGCTGCAGCTTGGGCCGGGATGTGGTCTGGCTATGATTTGGGAGCTCCAATCGGAGAATCAGAGACCGTACTATAGACTGCAAACCATTGATTAGCGGGCTCATCATCACAAGGAGCCTTGAAGGGATCCATGACTCTCAGAAACCCTTAGCTAGCCACATCTGCATTAGCAGTGTTGTGGGCACCTGGTACCAAAATACGGAGAACGCAAGACTTCAATCCCGACATCCCAACCAGCAAGATTTTTCCAACAACTCAAGCCTGAAGCCGAGAGCTTTGGCTCCAAACCCCTCAAGAAAGCACCTGCCTAGACCCTCCATCTACCCTCTTAGTTGACCCTGAATACCCCCAATTTGGTACCAGCTGTTCTGCATCTTTGAGGCACTGCGAAGGCAGGCTCTGACATCGAGCTCGCCGTTACGTTAGCTCCAGGTGGTCTCCAGCCGCCTCGCATTGGGCTTTGAGGGCTTTAGCCTTCGGAGGCTTCAGAGTTACGGCTTTAGTGAATCAGAAATTCGAGCTCTATGGGGTTTTCAAGGCTTTGATGTTGGGTTTTGCCAGGCTTTATGGCTTAGGGCTTTGTGTTGGCGGTTGAGATCTATTCCGCGCGGTCTGTGGGGCTACGGCGTGCGACCAAAATTATGGAATGGTCTGTTGCTTGTAAGTCTGATGGGCTTCGTTCGACTATTTAGGGTTCGGGTTTGGGGTTTCGGTGAATTTTGTCGGTACCTGTGCTGACTCTTCAGGTTGGAAAAATTTCGAGAAAAGGGGACTCCAAGGTTCTGAGTTGGAAAATCCGAAGTGCCTCGCCGGGCGTAGGTCTTACATGATGGGGGGGTTCCCTAAAACAGGGGTCCAAGCCGGGATAAGTCTCCCAAGGTCCTGGGAGAAGCTTTGATGTAGTTCTTTAGCTATCTAACTATAAGTGATCAGGGAGCCATTAGGAAGAAGATCGCTTCCTTGTCAGGGCCCTGACTACGTCCTCGTCTCTGCAAGAGGCCCTGTGCAAAGTCAGGTACACCTTCTATACCGGGACCTGACATTAGCGCCCGTATTCATAAGAATAGTTTTTTCGGGTGGTATCTTCGAGTATAGACAAATTCGGGACAATAAGGATTTACAGTAACTATCATTCCACCCCACAAGTATTGCCTGGGTAGTGTCTTTCCACGGGTGGGGCAGGAGGCGCACGTCCATTTCGGAGATCGCCAGTCGACGCTTGCGGGCCTCAACCAACTCACGAACAAACATGCTCTCTGTCTCCGGTTTAGGATTTGGGGTTTAGGGTTTCGGGTTTAGGGACAAAAACGAGCTCTCTTTCTCTGTCTCTCTCTCTCCCCAAGACCCTAAAGCCCGAAAGTCCTATAAAACCCGAGGCCCCTTGCAAGCCACTTGTAAAACCGCTACTCAAGGTATATAACCCACAAACAAAGCCCTTTTCAAGCCTGTAAGCCCGAATACACGACCCTGGTGATTCAAAAATCCCGCACAGAAACCCTTCGACGAGCCCCAAACGAACCCCTTGTAACTCAAAAGCTTGGGATACCCTTAAAGGAAGCCCGGACAGGAACCCGGCAAACCCCAAGCTCCAAACCCCTAAATCCTAATTCTGGCCACCTCTAGAATCCCTTAAGCCCGAAACCCGGTATATAGAGCCCCTATAAACGCTAAACCCTAAACCCCTAAACCCTAAATTGACAGGAATTCCCAACGGAACGCATCGAGATTGTGAATTTGGAGAGTGCTGAGGGACGCGTGGCCGCTTCGGCGAGTCGTTCCTGCACCAGGAGGTTTAGGGTTTAGGGGTTTAGGGTTGAGGGGTTTAGGGTTTAGGGGTTTAGGGGTTTAGGGTTTAGGGGTTTAGGGTTTAGGGTTTAGGGTTTAGGGGTTTCGGGTTTAGGGTTTAAGGATACCGGGAGGCTTAAAGTGTTCTGTGGATCTCGCTTGTGGGTGTTAACCTCAACCCAAAACCCTACACCCATGGGTGTTACTTGGGTGCTTTGCTAGGGCTTCACCAAGGCTTTTTAAAGCTTCTGGGGAGGCGGGGGTTGAGTTCTAGAAAGTTCTGGGCTCCGGGTGCACTGTCTCCATTGCTAAGGCTAAGGTTTCCGGGTTTAAAGGTTGGGTGTTTAGGGTTTGGGGTCGGTGGTTGAGATGTAGGGCTTCGGGTTCAGCGGTGAGGTTTGGATGAAGATAAGGTTGGGCGTTCAGGGTACTTGACCGCCTCGTGACAAAACGTTGATACCGACGTACTCTCAGTCCTATGCTGCCGCCACCATTGCTACTACGATGAACCTCCTTTGACAAATCCCTAAACTCTAAATAGACACCCTAATCCCCAGACCTGCGAACCGCTTCAGACACGCCCTAAACCCTAAACCCTATCATACCCTGTCTGTCTATCTATCTATCTATCTATCTACTGCAGGGGCCGTAATAATTAGAATAGGGTTTTGGGGGGTTCCTTATTAGAATTATAGGTATAATATAGCCCAAACCCTATTCTAATTATTAAGGCCCCTATATTATCTAGATGTGGGGCCTGGCAGTCGAGCAGCAGAGCTTCCTTCTGAGCGATCTGGGCACCTTGGACTCGGTGCTGGTGCTTTCGGGGATACAGGGTTTAGGGAGATTCCGGCTGTAGCTTTAGGGGTTATAGGGTTTACGGTATCGGCTTGCAGGTTCAAGTTTTATTGCCATAGGGTATTATGGCTTTAGGGCTTTGGGGGTTTATGCAAGACGTCGGATGGACACTTCGGACGGCTTTGGGGGTTAAGGGCTGTAGGGTTCTGGATCTAGGATATTTGGGGCGCCAGTTTGGGCTTGGTTAGGGGTTCGAGTGTGAATGGTCCATGGACATAGGCTGACATAGGAAACTTGGAGGATTTTGGCTAGGTTGCACTCAAAGCAACAACAAAGCATCTGTGGGGCACGTATAAGGTTTCAAGGTCAGTGAAAATTAAAGCCTGACATCCGAAGCGCTATTCTGATCGGATTCTTCAAAGAGTCCGTCGGTTGGTTCATCTCGGTCATTGGCGGAGGTTTCGATTCTCGATACTCAAACCCCAGACATTACACCTCGAAACCCTGAAGTGCTCCACTCCAAACCCCAAACATAAAACCCGTAAAACCTGAACCCGGAAAAGCACCGTTACTTAATGCTTTCACTACTCAAACCAAACCCCAATCCGAAATCCCAAATACCCTGCAACCTCAACCCGGAAGACATTCAATGATTCCGAAACCCCCAAACCCTTCATCCCCAAATTTCAAGCCCCAAACGCCCCTTTTCAAATCCCACAAAAGCCCTGTAAAACTCGATAACCCCCCCCTGCAAACGACCCTAAACCCAAAAAAATCGATCAAGCCCTATAAAACTCTATAACCCCCCCTTGCAAACGACCTGAAACCCCCAAACCCTAAACCCTAAACCCTTTAAAGTTTTGGGTTTTGGGTCTTGGGTTAATAAGGAATCCAGGGTGCTTAGTTCAATCACCGCCTCCCGCATAGTTCGAACCTCCTGGTCTTTGCGCTCCAACTCGCTTAGAACCTGCAAACTGCGGAGGGGCTTAGGGTTTAAGGTTTAGGGGTTTAGGGGTTAGGGCTTTGGGGGTTTAGGGTTTAGGATTTAGGGTTTAAGGTTTAGGGGTTTAGTGGTTTAGGGTTTATGGGTTTAGGGTTGACTAAGGGTCTTTCTGCTGAGGTTCCAGAGTCGAGTTTAGGGTCCAGGCTTAGGGTTCGGGGACATGCTAAGCTTTGGTACAAGAAGACTAGGAGTAGGCCCTGTAGTTCTGCGGTTTAGGGCTTAAGGTTTGGTCTTTGGAATAAGGTGATATGATCAGCAGCTGCACTGGGAGATGCTGATGCAGCAGGCCCTAACATGGGGGCCTGGAGAGGACTGTGGGGTATCCGGGTACGGTATACCATTATACTTGGGATCCCGGACAGGCAGTACCATGAACCAATGAATCAGGCCCCTAACTAGACTCATAAGCTCTGAACCCTAGCGAAAAATTGAACTCAACAGCCCTGCAAAGCCCCAGCCTTTTCGTCCAGGGTCTCGCCGACCCTTTGACCTTGTCGGCATCGATCGAAATGGATGGTTTACAGCTTCCTTGCTTTAAGGCTTGCGGGCTTAAGGTTTAGAAAGAAGATTCAGCGCTGCTGCTACGATTACTAGTACAACTATCAATAGGAGCAAAAATAACAAGAATAACAGTATCAAAAATAATAGGCAACAGCAGCATTAATTAATAGCAAATGTAAAGCATAGGGAACAATAAACATATAAAGCATAGTCGGCAAGCAGCAATTTAAGCCGAAACGGAGTCTGTTTGGTCAAAGGGGCGGCCGCCGATGGCTCCGCGACGCGCCGCGGAGGTCTCGAGCTCGGCGACCCGGGCCCTTTGAGTTTGAGTCCAAAGAAAGAAGCAAAGGGGCGTATAATGTAGGGGCCTAAATAACTATCAATACTATTTTGGGGGATCCTTGTTATAAGTCTACTAGAAAGAACCAAAAGGGGCGCAATGTAGGGGCCTAGGTAATTACCAATACTGCCCATGTTGCGATGCTTAAAGGCGCTGATTGTGAGCTGTGGGTCCCAAGAAGAGCCCGATGGAAGGGGCTTTGAATGCTCCCCCGATCATAACTCGACGCTTAAGATGGAGTGATTGAGGCACCCAACCCAGAAAGTCTCAACACCAAAGGTCCTGTCGCCCCTGGGCCCCGACCCCAACCGCGCTGCGCCAAGGGGCTTCAATGCTTCGATGACCACAACCGCACGCTGCAGCTTAGTGCCTCGAGTTTCAGATGCTTCCGGAGTTCTATACCTCTGAACCCTAAACCCTAAGGCTTACACCCCTCATAGCTGAACGAAAATACTAAAGCCCCTCAACCCTCATACCCTTAACTGCATAGTTTGGACAAACTGCAGAGATCCCATAAGAGGCCCCCCCCCTTCCTTCTTAAAGCTGCGGCCCAAAGGGCGCGAGTCCTCGCAGTCCGGGCAAGCACGGCGGAAGGCTCCAGGACCCCTCGCAACCGGCCTCGGGGGGAATGCTTTGTTTTTGGGAGACTTTAAAGGGGTTTAGGGTTTAGGGTTTAGGGTTTGGGGTTTGGGGTTTAGGGTTGAGGGTTGAGGGTGTAGGGGGATCGTCAAGTCCGGCGTACTTTACTTAAGGCTATGAAAGCTGTTAGATTGTTAAGAGTTGCCTTACATAGGGTTTGCGTTTACATGGGTGCGTATGGGCTTAATCAACGGGCTCTTCGGGGTCTTCCTGCTTCCATAGGGTCTTTTAAAGGTTGGGTTTAGGGTTTAGGGTTTAGGGTTTCTTACCTGAGAGTTGTGCGTGTTTGGTGTAAGTCAAAGCCCGAAAGCATCATCAACATTCTTGCTAGCCACATCTAGCCTGGCCCTAATAACGCTTCGTAAACCCTGAGCCCTAGTTGCTAATTAAAACCTACACCTTAAACCCCATGAGCCCTGAAACTCTAAACCCTGGTCGCCAAAAACCCTAAACACGGAGCCCTGAAACCCTTGCAAAGTCGGAGGGCGAAGCGTCCCTCGGAGGCTCCATCGCCGCATGCACCGGCGCGCTTCAAAGGGGCGCATCCCGCCGGGAGCTTCAGTCTTTGCTTTAGGGTTTAGGGTTCAGGGGTTTAGGGGTTTAGGGGTTTAGGGTGTAGGGCTTAGGGGCTTTTGGATTTCGAGTTGAATGTAGGGTTTACTGTAAAAAATCGGGCTTCGGGCTCCCAAGTAGGGATGTAGAGGTTGCAGTGTCTGTAGGATGTACAGTCTTTCTGGGGAATACAGGGGTTGTAGTGCTACTATAGGATTCAGAATCTTTCTAGGGTTTATGCTTCTGAGGGGGTTTGAAGAAGATGAGATTCAACTTGGTCTATCTAGTGTTCAAGCCTTGAGCTCCGAGCAGGATCAGCGTTTGTTTGCAGGCTATGTTACTTTGACAGTTGCCCCCCTACGACATGACCCCCAGAATCTAAAAAATCGTGGTGGCTGTGGCGCTTCAGCTTGCCTTTAAAAGCTACGCATCTAAACATTCAACCTTGTTAGGAACCATTGGGAGTGTCCAAGGGCAGATGGTGCATGACGAGCCATATCGCAGGAGGAGATCCTACACCCCTGGCCTAAGACAATGTGTGACTTAAACTCTCCGCACGGCCCTTTTGGGGCTTAGGCCTTGTCTGTAACCATGACCAAAACTTCTGTAGACGCCGTATCTACCTTCTACGATACTGGGGATGCTTCTGTAGGCCCTCGTCAAGCTTCGCATTCTTTGGTTTCCAGATACCGGCTAACCTCAACGGCTCTGCAAGCCTTCGTGGTTTGGGCCCCTTTTGGCGCTTGGGTTTACGCTGAACCGGGATGAACACGAACGAGGTACTATGGGCAAGGATGGAAACAATTGGAAACGGTTCTTGAAAGGTTACTGCTTCGTTCTGAGGGCACGACAAGCTATGGGGCTTTTAAACAGGCTTCAATCATTAGACGGTTCTGGTACGGTGGTCTAGATAAGGTTTCCAACGAGAAAGCAGTGATGCATGAGTGTCCCAGAGTAAGGTCGGAAATGCATGTCGGGGTTTCCAAACATGAATGACCCTGTAAAGTGCCTTAACAGTAGGATCATGCTCATAGGCGCCCCTGGGGTAGTACCAGAAACCGTCACAGGTGTACGCCCGGGCTTTTGCCCCCAAACGCAACCCCCGAACAGCCAAGTGCCTGCCTGGCTCTCTTCTTTTCTTCCCTTGGAAGGGGAGGTGCTTCCAAGGTGGAGATTCGTGAGATTCTGGGTTTCTTTTCAAGGTCTGGGTTTCGGGCTTAATAAGGTTGATGGTTAGGGTCTACGGTGTGGGGCTTGAGATCACAATGACGTCGATGATACTGATTCAGATTTGTGCTTTCAAGCTGGAACAGATCCCCAAGGTGTTGCACCGAGGGTCTATTATGTATGAATGTATGGATGCATGCAGGAGTGCGGGTTTGCAGGTATGCATGCCGGCATGTATGTTTGCATGCTGGAATGCTTGCATGTATGCAGGCATTATGTCTGTCTCTATGTTGCACACACACACACACACCACACACACATACATACATACATATATATATATGTGTATATATATATATATACATATTCATACATACCCCTGTGCATCACCTTAGGGCCTTCATACGCCCCAAAGAGTCTTAGGCCGCAGCGCGGCTTCCGCAGCTCTGGTACACCGAAGCCAGGCCTACAAAAACGCATGGCTCTTTAGGACTGTAGCCTCCCGAAACCCCAAACAGAAATCCTAAACCCTACAACCCTAAACCCTACACCCTACACCCTAAACCCCATAAGCCCTGTAGTAGAGGGTTTTATGGGGGTTACAACTCCTTGCAGCTAGGCATAATCTCTAAGTTTCTTAACATGGGTGGTGTTCTAAATTAGGGTCCCTCTTGGGGTCCTTTCCATACGGCATAAGGGTGCCGTACTATATGGGGGACCCGAAAAACGGACCCTATACTGTAAGGAACTATCCACATGGTACTTAAAGGCAAGCCAGGACGAATCCTGAATCCCAACGCATGGAGAGCCAAGTAACCAGAGCCGGGTGTCCATAAGAGTTCCTTTAAAAAGGGTGGCCCTTCAAAAAATTCTAAACGAGCTACTATAAAGGCTTAGTGTAGAGGCTTCAACAATTAGACTAGGGTTGTGGGGCATATTCAACGACATGAAAAAAGGATCAGAAGCACATTGAGCCACGTTGACGGCCCATTGGCGCCCAAACCTGCAGCAAACCACGAACCCCGCAGCCTTCTAAGCCTTAAAGGCTTAGGACGCCCTAAGCTGGTTAAGACAACCTGACTCTAAACTCGCCCTTCTAAGCCTTAAGCCCTAAACACCACACCCTACACCCCAAACCCAAACCTCTAAACTCTGAACCCCAACAACCCTAAACTCCAAAACCCCCTAACCCAAACCCCAAAAACCCTAAAACCCCTAAACCCTAAACCCCTAAAACCCCTAAACCCCCAAAACCCCAGACTGCCCACCAAGCCCCGACTCCACCGCTCCCGACACCTCCGTGGTCTCCTCTTGCGTGAGTGCACGGCCGATGACGCTGATCTGAAGAAAGGACGGTTAAGGGTTTAGGGTTTAGGGTTCAGGGTTTAGGTTTTAGGTTTTAGGGTTTAGGGTTTAGGGTTCAGGGTTTTGGATTTAGGGTTTAGGGTTTAGGGTTCAGGGTTTAGGGCTTAGGTTTTAGGGTTTGCAAGTACACGGTTTTTACTAAGCCCAGAACCCTCATTAACCACGATCTACAAGGGATTTTGAACTTTTTGGGTCAGAGTAAATGGAGTATTCGGTGTTGGAACGTTGGGAGATTGAGGATCTTAAGTGTCTTGGAATTTCGGGAGTGTCGGAATTTGGGGCCCGTGAGTTTCGGGTTGAGGGCTCTAGGGCTTTGGGATTTGGGCTGTTGCTTGTTATGGTTTAGGGTTTAGGGTTTAGGGGTTTTAGGGTTTAGGGTTTAAGGTTTAGGGTTTAGGCTTTATAGGGTCCAGGGCTTTTAGGCTTTAGGGTTTAGGAGTTCAGGGCTCCCGGAGTTGTTGTTGGCTTTATGGGTTTGGGAGAGTCAGGGTCGGGGGTGCTTTGAGAGTCGAGGGTTTAGGAGTTTGTCGTGTAGGGCCGCGGGAATCTAAACCGCGTGGCTTTTGGCAATTTAGGGCTTAGGGCTTTGAAGTTGCAAGTGTTCATAAGCTCGTGGCCCGAATTGATTGGGGTGCCCTCCTCGCGCCGAGGGTCTCTTGCACTTTCTATGAATCCAAATTCCTATTTCTGCAATCGAGTCTATGCTATACCGTTTCAAGACATGATGTTTGTCTAGCGCCAGTCGAGCATTGGATCGACTGAGGATAAATTGCGCGGCTTCTCCGTCTTGAGATGTTGAGCACCAGTCACTGAAGGTCCCAGATTCAATGGGAGGCTTTAATCCTCAGTTCTTGTGAGTTGCAGTAGGCGGGACTCTGAGAAATGCCATGATCCAGTCCAAACTGTGTAAGGATTTAGGGTGTAGGCGTTCGGGTGTCTGGTGTAGGGGTACGGTTTTGTTAGGGTTGAAGTTGAAGGCACTATGGAGATTCTGCTCAGGAAACCAGACGTCTTGCGGTGGACCTCTGCTAGACGATGATCTCGGATAACCCTAAACCCTATACGGATTGAAATGTGCATGCAAGAGAAATGCTGCAAAAATAACGTCCAGCAAGGGTAAAAAACCAATCCTAAACCCTAAACCCTGAACCCGCGCTACTAAGGCCCCAAAAGCCAATGCTTGGGCGGCAGCCTCTGAGCCAACTTTCCCGAAGAGCTTGTTGAAGTACCTGCTGCTACTAATTATAGGAGGTTGAAGAATTAGAACGGCGTTGTGGGGCTATTTCGCATCGCATACATACGTAGCTGGTAATAGTAACAAACCTTAAGGAACGCTCTTGGTGCTTCTTTAAGCCCCTTTTTCTAAGACGCTGCATGAACTCGAAACGCCCTCAACCCACCTAATCCAAGCAAGATCTTTCACGTTAAACCAAACCTCATATGCGTTAACCCTAAACCCTCAAAGCCCAAACCGTAAGCTACAAGGTATAAGGCCAAGAGCCTCCAGCTGAACACCCACAAGACGTTGTTCCAGAAACCCCCCGCACCTCATTCCCACACGCCCAAATCCTAGAAGCTCCAACCCAAGGACCCTTCATATCCGCACATGGGGGGCGGGAGGGGATTTCATGGTTAGAGCAGGGTTCGGGGCGAAATATACTGCAGCTGACATAAGGAGCATCAGGGACATGCCTTACCAATTCAAGAACATGTCCCAAAATGCGTGCTCGTCTCACGTTGTCCACGGTTACCAAAGTTGGATCCCTGGCTATGCGCATGTCTATCGTCTAGAACATCAATGCTGGCCGGATTCTAGAAAGTGCTCGGATCTAGGGAGCATTGGGTTCCATGGATGGATCAGGATTCAGCATATTGGATCTAAGGACCACAGTTGTCATGCCGGACATGCCTGTTCGTTGAGGTAAACAACATGTTCCAGAAATTCTCACCTCTACAGACTCTACATCTGCCACCCCTCCAAACCCGGCCCAGTCCTACACCCTCAAGCCGAAACCCTAAACCCCGAGACCCAAGATATTCCCCCTCTACCCCAAAACTTCTAAAATCCTCCCTAAACCCTAAACCCTAAGCCCTAAACCCTAAAACAACCCTTTGCTCAACGCTGCACACCGCAGACCGAATCCGTGGACCCCCGAACCCGAAAGCCGGCAAATCCCAAATCGAAGATCTATGGATCTATGGTTCAGGGTTCAGGGTTTAGGGTTCAGAGTTTAGGTTTCAGGGTTCAGGGTTTAGGGTTCAGGGCTTAGGCTTCAGGGTTCAGGGTTTAGTGTTTTGGGTTCAGGGTGTAAGGTTCAGGGTTAGGGGTTTAGGGTTTTGGGGCATCTCAAGAGCTTTGAAGGATTGGAAGTCAAAGGTTCTTGGGAGCAGCAACCAGATAAGCAGAAGCCTTCTTCTTTAGGGGTTTAGGGTTTAGGAGTTTAGGGTTTAGGGTTTAGGGTTACTTCTTCGAACATGATCTGCCTTGATGGTTCAAGGGTCCAGGGATTTGGGCGAAGGCCTTTCGGGGTTTACAGGGTCTGAGCTCCGTGGGGCACGTCTCGATCTTTGTCGGATTGCTCGTCTTTCCCATCACATAGGCGACCTCACATGCGCAGAATGCTTTAGAGTTCAGACTGACAACCTTGACTCCAAATCCTCTAGAACTGTCAAGCGGAAAAGCCTGAGTGCCAGCGAGCGTTGATAGTACAGTAGCTTCACGCTGTAGGTGAAACCAAAACATAAGTAGTCACCACAGTTGCTATCAGTAGCCAAGAACAGGCCGCGAGAAATGATCAAGAGCAGATATACGTCCGAGGCGATCTACATGACAACTCTTCGGGCTTTAAAGCAGCGAGTCCCTGTCGATCTGAGGACCCTCAAGCTGACCCTACTTTTTTCAGCTGATGGTCCTGTTTAAAGCTGCATGGAAAAGCACCGGAAGTCACAACAAAATGGTGCGATGCAAGAAACCCAAAAGGCCCAGCCGCAAGGGTACTACAGGGGTTTCATAGGGGTGGCTCAACGGTGCGAGGCGCAAAGCGCATCCTGTAGGGCTCTAGTAAAGAACGGTCTTAAATTCTATGGGCTGTATGCCTAAACGGCGGGTTACTGGATCATGGGCACACACTGTTTATGTCGGGTAACTCTGCAGCCCTAGACCCTAAACCCTAAAACCCTAAACCCCAAAAGGAACCAGTGACCCCGCAAATAAGTAACTCAACTCCTTGGGAAGCTTCTCTTCAAGGATCCGCCTACTGTTGGTATCGGGGCTGATGGCCAATATTTGGGTCTAGGGTTCAGGGAATTAGACCCGTAGCGCTCGGGTGCAGTCGTACGGATTTCGGGGGAGCACCCAAACCGCAAATCCTGAATCCTAACCCAACTACACCTCACACGGAATGCTGAGGACGGTGGCGAGTTCGTCAACACCTCCGATCGGTTTCTTCGCCTTTCACGTGAAGCACTACCAGATTTGCAAAAACATTCTTGCATCTTTTGGTTACAGCGTAGTACGGTAAGCGCCTGCAAATACCGGCTGGCAAAACCAGCCTCATAGGTGCTCCTGTGCAGCATACATACAGAAGATGTAATCATTGCTACAGAGCGAGTCGAGCTGCAAACGTCGGCTGAGAAGTTGCCGAGCGCTGTTGAGATTCGATGCAAGGCTTGGGGTGTAGGATAGGGTACACTGTGTGCTAAGAACGAAGGTCTTCAGTAAGGTAATCACTATACTATAAGATGCTAACGTATGTTAGAATACATTATAGCATATCATAGCAATATTATACTACATTCTATCTTGATAGATATTATGTGTTGATTTATGTCTGTCTCCAGAATGCAGACCCTCGAAGTCGATCCAGCAAGTCTGGAAATCTCAAGTTCCAAACGCGCCCTAAGGCTGGCACCCTGAACTTTGAATTGTCAACCCTATCACACTACTCGGGGTTTAGGGTCTAGAGTTTTGGGTTTAAGGCCGCTACTCCAAAACCTGAAGCCGAAACCCTGTCGCACTACCTTTGCCGGCGACCTCCGAAAACCAAGAACAAGCCCAGCCCTCAACCCAACATTGCTACTGTACACCCTGAACACCAAGCCCCAAACTCTAAACCTTCAACTAAACCCGAAAGCCTACAACTAAAAAACCCTGAAATGTACCGAGAGTGCGCCTTCGCTTTCCGATCGCTGCCTGTCAAAAGAGACTGCAGGGCTTATCAGACTGTGGGCTTTGTGAAGCTTAGGTTTCTCGAAGGGTTCTGCCCCTCTAAGGGTTCTACAAGCCTTCCATAGTTAATACATGCTCTGTAGTAAGGCTTCTAGAAAGGCTCAAGAAGGTTTCGGGGTTTAGGGTAGACTGGGGCCTGTAGAGCTTACGGTGATCGTATACAGGCTTATGAGGAGTATCAAAGGGGTTATGGAGGCTCTACAGACTTTAGGCCCAGGCGGAGTGCTCAGATTCGTGTTCGGGTTTTCAAAGTTTAGGCTTTAGTCCAAGGCTCCCCTTTGCCTAAACCCATATCCTAAAACCCTAAACCCTGAACCCTAAACCCACAGGCTCGAAATGATGTGGAAGATTTGGGCGTTCGGGTCTGGGCTTCGTGTTTGCGGGCCCAAGAAAGGAGCCTTGTTAGGAAACTATAGTAACAACCGGAAGTCCCTACAAGCCTGAGGTTAGGGTCCTTGGTTTAGGATCTCGGGGTTGAAATTTAAGTTGGGTAAGCCCCAAAGCTGCACCTTCGACCCTGAACCTACGAACCCACGCGAAGCCTTCATCCATTACAGTTTTCACCTGAGCTGCGTGTCACGAACGTGTTGAAACCAAAAACTTCAGCTTGCAGCCTGGACCCCCAAACTTCAAGCCATGATCCTCACCCCGTACGCCCGATTCAGCGGAATACAACCCCTGTCAACCATGTCCGTGACCTTACCCTGGGGCTCCAAAAAACCAAAAGTAGGTACTATGTACAGACTTTAGACCCGGGTCCAAAGCTATTTGCATTCTTGGAGCCCTAGTGTTAGTACAGCCTCAACTAGACCTCGATCCCCTGCGAACTGCCCAACCACTTGACGCGCCTGAGCTGCTCGAGCTAGAACTGCTGCTGTCCCTCAGTGCACATGTTAGACTCCTACACCTCCTTTGACCGGTAGCCACTGCAAGCTTGAATGGCTTAGGCTTTCGGGTTTGATCGCGTACGTCTAGCAAAGCTTTAGGCATCAGAGCAAAAAAGTTGTAAATGGTTTTATGCATAGCCTGGGAGGTACAGGACTCGATGTCACCATGTCGTGTATGGCCTGTCGTAGGTGGCCTGTATATAAGCTCCCTCCGCACACAAAACATTGAGCACGGCTTACATCCGCTCAGGGCTTTTGATGCTGCAAGCTTTTGCCACAGAAGGGCTCCCTATGTACTCTGAGCAGCATCTGTTCTGCTGAGGACCGTAAGAAAGACTCTGCTGTTCACTTTACAGGCCTACAACCTAGGCCCTGAAAGCTAAACCCTCTTGCACTCCCTACGAGCTCACAGCTGACTCAGTCGGCCATAGCTCAGCTCGCTGCTTGCAAGAGTGCATCTATGCCGCGGTTTTCATGCAACGGGAACAAACACACCGCATGCCCGCCACCTCCGATCTTCAGAAGACTACTACATCTGAACGCAATAAGGTCTAGCGACTAGCAGTTTGCGGGTTTAGGACTTCGGATTTATGGGGTTTGGGGTCTATTTAGGGTACAAGCTTAAGCTCATGTGGGATGCAGAAGCAGCGAAAGGAAGCGATGGTCGGACTGGCAACTATGGCTCGTATCCTTTTGCAAGGAGACTCCACTGAATATCACTTGGTTTCAAGACGTGACGTGTGCGCTTAAGGGCATAGGGCTTGGGGGTTTTGCGTTTAGGGCTACAGCTGTTCACCGACATCAACTTGATGCTAAAGCTAAAACTGGACTCAACTTCGCTAGCTCTGAAAAGCTAAATCCAAGACCCAAGACTGTACAACAGAAAACACCTAAAGTCTTATAATCCGCTTATAAGGGGACCTTGAACCCCTACATCCCTGCAGGAGCAATCCCAAGGGCTGCGCTGATCTTCCTTCCCTTTGCCAGCAGCGCCCTTCCGTGGCTTTAGGCTTTGAACAGGTTCCGAGGGCTTGGGCTTGGATGTTTCGGGCTGTCCTGCTGTTGATTTTGAAATGCTTTGAGGAATATGGCCTTGAGGTCTAGGATACTGGTCTACTGTCAACCAATGTGAGATTTCACCCCCGTTCAAACTCAAACCTTCGCAGTCGCATCTGTAAGCTGCATACTACTCAGGGGCCGAGTACCTGGGCCCAAAAAAGGTTAACCTTTGAATTATAATAGGTTTCTATAAGCCCCAAAAGGTTAAAGGTTACCTACTCAGCCCCTAAGACTACATCCCCTGATCTTCCAGGAAGCATGCTTCGAGCAACTTTCGAGTCCAGTCGTGGACTCGCTCGATACAGGAGGCTGCCGATAATGATGGAGACATAGTCACGATCACGTTGATAGCCATACCATGTGTTGTTGAAGTTTCTATGACCGCTCTTACTGATGCAGTTATATGCATGAATGTTGCTCTGAGAGAAACGGCATCGCCAACGAAAGCTTTACTGGAACTATCTGTAATACATCACCACCAACATAACACCAGAACGTGCTGTTGCACCCAATAGTACTCCGATCTGCAAGGTTTCCAATATGGAACATCCAGAGAAACCTCGAGCATTGCACATTTAGAAGTACACTCAGTTTCAATTGTAGGGGTATGCCATGCATGGCAAGCCAGGCTGGCCATATTGCAGCTTTTTGGACTTAGCCTCTCCTTCACCGTCAACCATCCGAGGTCAAAGCATGACAAGTTTAAGAGTTCTGGGGTGATATAAGATTGTGTCATCAATGACAACCGGCACCGAAGACCCAACTCCTAAAGCCCTCAACGGTACAACCTCAAGACCCTGGACCCTTAAACCCGAAACCCCATGAAATCGGTGAACCGAAGACCCCATAAACCCTGTGTCTCAAGACCAAGAAGCCTCCTTGTCATCCTCCCCATTGCGGGACCAGGCTTCCTTGCACCTGGCAAACGGGCTGTGGGCTTAGGGTTTAGGGGTTNNAGGGGTTTAGGGTCTAGGGGTGTAGTTAGGGTTTCGCGGTCATTGTTGAGGTTTCATTTTTTACAGATTCAAAATTTGCGGGGGCTCGACAGGGTCTGACAAGTCTTTGCTGAAGCTTGTTGTCGATGGCAGTTTACCGGGAATGGGTGTTGTTTCTATACAAGCTGTACAGCTGTGGGGGTGCGCAAAAAAGATCAGTGTCTTCATCTGGCGCTTATGCGCGTCATTCAGCCCGGCAAAACATCAGGGGTTTTATCTTGCTATGTTGTCGTGCTGTTTTGATCGCGGTCTTCGGATTGTCGTAGCGTTGGTTGCCATTCACTATTTCCTTTGGTGGCCCTCGTACTCACTCCAAGGCGTTACGACTGAGTTTCATGTTTTCAAAAATTGGGGGCGCAAAATGGTTGGAATTACAAGCTTCAAGTCTAGCATATAACGCTCTGTTCAGATCATGGCCTCCTGATGACACAGCATCAAAACTAATTCAAGTGCTTTAAAGTCTCGGTTCAGGCCTTGCAAGGCTTGGAATTCTGTTGACATGCACTGCGCACTGCTACAACTGCCTACGATGAATCGTGCAAAAAGCCCGATTGGATAAACTTGGTGAAGTCTTAGGCTTGGGAATCCCTTTTCCCGGACCTTGCCTCCTCTCCGCTTCTTCCACATCGTCGATGGTGCAAGTGCGGCCTGCAGAAATCCATTTTGCGGCCGCCCTGCCCCCCCCCCCCACCCCCGGCCCCCCTCGGCGCCAGAACCTGACAGCTGCGGACTGACAACCGTTGAACCATCATGGGGAAATGTCTGTACATCTTTGAGCCCGAACTATCATTCTTACTAGCGAGAAAGGTAGCCCACTTTGAGTCCTCAGTAGCTGCACCGAAACCCTATTCCAAAAACGTCATCCCTCCCCATCTCCTTTAAAGCGTCATCGTTGCAGCGCGCCTCTGAATTTAGGGTCGCC